>DWNY01000573.1:0-15648 GCA_018250635.1 Telegonus apastus | reverse complement strand
TTATTCACAAAGCAAATAGCTTTGTAATAATTTCAAAAATTACGCTGTAAAAAATAAAAACAAATATCCATGTAGAATATCAGTAATATGTAAATCTACTAATAATATAGATGGTTATCTACTCTGTTTCCATAGATCCTAATGCACGCTATGCCGATAATTGAGCCTTTGTTATGACAAACAATACGACACGTGCGACGGCGACTGTGATGGGATTTAACCTGTAATATTCAAGGGAATTTCCCATAATTACACATTTGTCGAAAACAGACATGATAATAATGTTCTTGTTCATTTAAAAGCAGCTCATTTAATGTGGCGTATATTCTGAATATCTTTAGGCATAAAAAATGGGGGCAGGTATTGTATAATATTGGCCCTGTAGTTCCGGGACTAAAATAGGGCTACGGTATCCCTTGCTTGTTCTAAGATGAGACTCAAAGGGGGCTCCCAGGCTTGTGGGCGGCAAGAAAGGAAGCTCAAATTGCCCAACCCAAGACCCCGAGAAGGACGTCGTTTTGCGTGGTCGTACACAGCAGATCGTATGGTAAGTCGAAGTGCTCACCTGAGTGGAGCCCGACGGGGCAACAAGCTCAGAGGACTCCGGTCGCATTCTTCTAGAACTCCCGGGATTCTCTTAAATTCTCCTAAAAATCCTACATAACTCAGCGCTGCCAAGTCGAAGAGTACCTTTTGAAAATTAATATACTGCTATTTTCATAACACATTTGGTATAAGACATTTTAATACATCTAAAAGGTGTTACATTGATAAGCGAAATTGTACAATCTGCAATTTTGAAAAATAAAACCAGTCACTAAAGGAATATTTAAGAACATTTGAACAGAAATGGAGCAAAGCGAAACAGTCCATTTCTCTAATTTCGTTTTATAATTTTGTGAAATATTAAATCGTATTCAAAAGCCAACATTACTGGCGCCTGTTTCGAACGTGAATATGAAAGATCAGTTATGTGTGGAGATCTGACATTACACGAATTCACATGGCATTCTACAAGGGGATTAGCGTCCCGAGCGCCGAGTTTCATGGTTTTCAAAACCCGGATTAATTTGTCATAATTTCAGTTGTCTCAACCCACTCGAAATTGTGACGTATCGGGATTCGAATTCGTGTTGGTATTTCACGGAACAAACGGTGTGATCGTGAGATGATAATTGATAGTGAGAGTGGATTCCAAACATACTTCCAGTCATTGTCTTCATATTTTTCATAATATAGTAGCGAACGGGCAGTTTGGCATGGTAACTGGCCACAGCTGCCCATGATAATCTAAAATTAACTTAGGTTGACCACAGTCGCATTGTTACCCTTGAGGCCTAAGTTGGAACGCCTTGTATATATGCTTGCGATTATTGTCATCAACCCGTTACTATCCTGTAGTGAAAAGGATTCAGGTTGTAATCCACTGATCAATAGTGGATCGGGCTTCATTCGCTTTCGGCCACATTGTTTAAAGAACAACCAGATGTAGGGCTTCTTGGGACATTTTCCTACGTTGTTAATACAAGTGTTATTAATAACTAACACACACTTAATTTTTAAAAAGTCCGAAGAAACGCCCATAAAATCCCAGGGACTCAAACCTCAGACCCCCAGTTCGCAACCAAATTTAGAAACACTAGGCTATCGCCTCCATCAAGCAGTTAGTTAATTACACTATAACATCTGGACATGCATCTGAGAACAAGGACTGGACACAGATCTTTGATGTACACTGTAGACGGCCATAATTGTTTCCTTTGTTCCAGTACAATGCACTGTTGGTATTGACAACGATTAGATGAGGTTCGGTTCTATAGTAACAGCATTATTGTAACTGTTGACATCATTTGTACTTAATTACTGTAATAATTAATCGATTAATCTAAGTTACATTAATTAGATTGTGATGGAGTTATGATTGAAGCTATGCTATGATTGAGCTTGAGATTGATTGACATGACTTGACATCGTTATAACATATAAAAAATTAGGGTTTGTTTTTCATTTTTCCCTATTTTTGTTTTTGCAGATGACTTATCGAAAGTCTAAAAGATTCTAATGATGTTTAGCAATACATACTCTAATACAGTGATATTAATGGATTTTCTCAGTGATATTATATACTCTAACAAAAATGTATTTTTTGTACTCAACTCATCAATAGAAGCACACAAGGTACAATTTTCATATTAATTTCTATATTGCCAAGTAGATGCCATGATTGACATTATTGTGTGTGGTTTGAGTGCGTATACAGTGCGAAAATAAATACACAAATCTCATCAAACTTAACGCGGCTTACCATTACATTTGTTACAAATATCTCAAATATTAAGCAGGTTACACACGTTATCAGGAATAAGGTATTTCGCGTATAGAAAAGCTGATCAAATTCACGGATGAAAGAGAGGGCTCATGCAGATCCGAATACCCCCAAACAGGCTGAGTACATATAATCTCGTAATCTGTGCAAAATATTTCACGGTGATGTTTCCATTATGCTTATCCGTGCCCATTATACGACCCCATCTACCTCTAACTGAATAATGTATTGTAAAAGCATCTATCGTCAACCTATCACTCGTTTGCATCGCCAAAAGCTTTTAAATCTTTTTGTATGTAATAGAATCAGCAAACAAGCTTCCTACCTATGTTAAGAGTTGTACAATGTACATGTTATGTTTATGTTATACAAGCTGATCCCCTCTGTTTCATTCGCGTTAAAGAAGTAAAAAGGCATACATTGATATTTGCCCGCAACTGACATGAATGCCCGCGACGGCGACCGCAAGCCCGTAGAAGGCCCGCTAATGCTATCTTCCAATGAAAATCCCGTCAAAATAGATCCAGCCGTTTAGAAGATTACTTCACCCAAGAAGGCATACAGACAAAAAAAAATTGTATTTTTGTGATAGGTAAGTATGCATTTAGTAAAAAGTTGTTATTTTGACATTACAAACAAACAATTTTATTTATTTGTATAGATGTTGATGGAAATATGCGCTCTTTAAGACTAGTTTGGTCAGACGACATTTATTCAACAATTTATTATTTGCCCCATTGCTGGGTGTAAACTCAATGAACCCAGTGAAGTGCGAAGTGCATAGGGCTGACCGGTCGCCTAACGGACTGCACTGAAGACGGAGGTATTTATGTATATATTTTCACCTACACTATACTTATTGACCTCGAGGAGTTTAAATTTATTCGAATTAAACCAGCGACCTGAAATTCAATTTTAAGACATCGTTTCTAATCATTTCTATTCATAATAGTATACTGCTTAATAACATCAAGGCAATATAACAGAGCCACGAGTAAATTAATATGCGTTAGTTCACCTAGAAGCATACTAGCAATATGGAGGTTCATAAATCAGTGATGTTTAGCTGTCTAATGAAATACACGTATGCTTGAGAATCCCGCGGGCTATCGAGATAGCTGTCAATGTAATTAATCACTAAAATGAGGAGCCAAAAGAAATCCAGTAAATTTGGCAGGGTACTTACCATACTCGCATGTCAAGTGGTCAACAACCTTCTATTAATACACTGTATGCATTATAATTATAGATTGAAAAATAACATGGGTAGCTACATTAAATGCTTGTAATTTTCGATTAAACTTACTTATGCGAGGCATTCCATCTTAGACCTTATGGATGGCATCGCATTTGTAGACAAACTTAGTTAGGACACGATTGTTAATCTATTTGTGGTTGATAACGAATGTCCATGGGCTGCAGTTGCCACTTTGTTATCAGATGGACCACATACTCATTTGCTATCTCCATATTATAAAAAACACGATATCTCTTGCAGATTTCACAACACATTTTTCAGTAACAGAACAAAGGAGTATCGTTAAAAAAAATATTGAAAACTCCTCATTCCTATAAAATGAAAACTAAATAAAGCTCAGTTACACCCAATAAAATCAACAAATGTATAAAATATTTAATCGAGCAGTAAAATACTCGATTCGTCGAGCAAGCGGACAAATTCCAAAAAAATATCATTCCAGTGAATTTAATTACATTGTTTCCACTGCGTTAAGTCATGTGTAAAAAGCCATTGAACGATATACTGACATGAATTAACAGAGAACCCCAATTCAGCATTTGCCAACTAACCACAATTTTATTAACTCACAATACAGGAGTCCACAAATTGGATATTTAAATAAACGTTAAACCGGATTATTTTCGAAATGATTGCAATAACAATAAACGTGTAGACGCATTTTTATGTAACCGCAATTGGAATGGCATACAGAATGAAATAATATATAATGTTATTATGGTGAAAATGTCAAATAAAAGTGTTTTAATAACAGTCACAGCCAATATTAAATTAAAATTGAATGGGCCTGCTGCAATTATTAAGTCAATCTAAAGCACAAATAACTACCACTAAGGATATTTCAATTCCTAATACCTCTTTTTAAATTGGGTACTAAATCATAACCCATTTTCAATTCTTTCTTATTGAAATATTAATTACCAAATCACATAACTTAATTTCTGAAGTGCTTACTTCAATTTCATGAGCTCATATGCTTCATGTGTTGTCGCAAGTATTTTAATGAAACGTCAAATTATTTCAAAAAGTTAAAACACAATAACTTTGTGTTATGTTACACACACAAAGTAACACGTGAGTGAGTTTGATTGTTCAGCATCAAGACGTTTTCTTCCCAGTTTCAAGTGTTTTCAATATTTATGAGATAATTTCTTAGCGTAACTAATAGTATTGCATCTATAACTAAAATACTGTTCTGTTTGCTTTTATCAGCCCCAAAAAAGCCTGCCCATAATTTACAACCACATTCGCTTTCAAGGACGTCATAAAACAGTCCCCTGTCAACGCCAAGCCGCGGAACAATCGAGTGGTAATGCTCGACAAATATTTGGGGGCAGTAGCTTGATGGTTCCCAATATGCCCGGGATTTATTTATGAAATCGAATTCGCTTTGACGCTGATTGAAGTGTTACAAGAAATATGGGGAAAGAGATTCTTCGCGATACATAAGATTGTTTCCTCAGATCATCGCATAGTAGGGCATGTTGCTATGTAATATACATTTATGTATAATGAATAATGTACGCACAATAATGTAAAAAAGATATATTTCAGATTAAAATCAGTCCTCTGTCATACCACAGGTCTTGAAGCGGACGATTATGTACGCTCGACAAATATTGAACACTGTTTAGGCTAAATATGACGAAGAACTCATTTACTAAGCTAGAACAATTTTGATGCTGATTGAACCGTTACGAGCGCGTGGATTAAATGCAAAATTAAAGTAAATGTTAATGTAATGTAATACTTATACATAGAAGTACAAAGGCTCCTTTTTTTGCTATGACACAGGGACAGGATACTGATGCTTGCTCCAAAGCATGTTCAATATAATTGTATGAAATAAAAGTAGCAAAAGATCATGCGGTCTACTCGGTAGTAAGTGGCCACTGCCGCCCATGGAGATTTCTAATGATCCCAGAATAACATTGAAGTACCTAGATTCGGTCACAGGTCAGGTCAGGAACCCTGATTAGTTTGGAAATCCTCCTGTAAATGTCTCTCCCTTACAACACCATATATGCCTCCATGACTCAATGTTCAATTTACCTCTTGAGCTTTGAAGTATTATGCAACAACGCCTTTGTACAATATAGGCTGTATTGTATTTTCGATCAAAGATATTGCCGAAATAGAATGACTATCGCTTGAAGCGAAATTGGAAACTTGCCATATCTGAATGACAGTTCGACCAAGCTTGACATACTACGATAAACTTGCCTGAGGTCATGTTATGTGAATAGTATTTGGTATGCGTGACAGAATTGATGTTAAAATGTTTACGCAATCAGATATATATTTGCTAAATTCTTTGTGATTCGAGTTTGTTATCATGAAGTTATTTGTATCCTACGTCCATTATATTTGCATATTTCTAATACAAGCGTCTCCATAGACGTAAGAATACTAAATGAAATATAAATTGAATAGTCCTAAAATTAAGAAGAACTGAAACTGTGGGGACAGAGGAGGCACTACTCGACACTTATTTCGAACAAAAGTGTCAGTCGAAGATAAGGGAAGGGTTATCATAAACACTTCGAAGCATTCCAACTTTGTTTTCAGCTACTCACTTGTACCTGCTCTGAAATAAGATTTCAATCTTATCGAACAAGAATCACAATCGCCCATAAGCGGCAATGGTAAATTATCGTTAATTCGTCTGCATGGTCATATACTACCTCCTGCATAAACAAAATTATAAAATCTTTTACATCAATTAAAGCAATGTATATCACTGACTAATGCGGAGACCATTTCTTAGCACCGCAACATGACATACATACGTTTATCGGAAAATCTTTCGTATGTCGTTTCATCATTGGCCATACCAGTCGAAGACGCATCTCAGCGCCATACGTCAAGTTTGACGTTTATCCAATATTGTACGTGCCGCGGCGACTCGATCTAATCTGCTATCGACTGCCACAAGCCTGGATATGGACACGGGTGGCATATTATTTACAATATCGTGTTTGTGCATAAACGAAGTAGGCAAATACTCCTGAAGGTTGAGTGTTCTTCTATCTTGCCTGAGATTAAGTTTTACTTACCTCCAAACAGCACTGCTAACATATAAATTTCCTTTGTATAATTTATTGAAAATAATCAATGAGCACACGGGCGTTACCAGCCTTAAAGAACAGGAGACCTAACATCTCACAAAATTCTATAATAATCCTGCATTCTCGTAATACTTTAAATAAATACACTTAAATATTTTAAATTCACCTACACTTATTTTCAGAGTAAAGCAGTCTTTCCCTTTCAGTGGAAGAGTATAGACATAGCTAACCTATATAACAGGTGACATTTTAGACCTCAAAGTGGCAACCAAAATGTCGTAGACCTATAGGTAGAATTCCTGTCCTTCAAGAAGTCACAGAAGTCCACGACAGTAACTACTAACTATTTTTTCTATACGGACTTTTCTTCACTGCTGAAAAAGTAAAATTTCATAGATGCAGTCGCAATCGAAACGTAAAGTATTAACATTTCGATATCAAGCTCGACCCTAAGCACTTCCAAATATCTAGAGTATCTGTTTCCAAAGTAAGCAAAGAATTTGGTGATGCAGTCTTCGTATTGGCAAAGCCAGCCCTTTGTTTCGTTCCAATTCCACACGTACCGAACAAGTTTCTATGGTTAGCTCAGTTTAAAACTAGACTGGAGACAGGGAGTATGTTCTGTGCAACCTCATTGGCCCGCGAGTGAAATTATCCAGACTTAGGAACTATTTTAGCGCAGTTTTCATGCTATAAGCTTTACAAAGCTTCTTACCGTCGTATCTGCCTCATTATTTTCTGTTTTAATTTTCTTCGCTTCCTCAAAGTATTACTAGATTTAGTTTTTCGTATGTAGGCAAAGAAACAAGACCATTTTATATATCTTTCTTTATAATAATGAAATAAGTAGCAATCGAGTATGCAAGCCACCTGATAGTAATTGGTCATTGTCGCCCACGGGCATCTGTGATCAACTCTTAATAAGGTTAGAGTCCTACCTGAGGCCGGTCATAGATGCGTTGCTACCCCTGAGGACTTAATTGGAGCGCCTCGGATAATTACAAGTCCTATGTCTCCCTTACCACACCCTTCAAACAAATAAAATACAGCAGCGCTTAACTAAGATAATCTCTTATCAAATGATGTTTGAAGACATTTCTGTGACCATTTGTAAGTAATCCACCCAGGACCGAAGTTTTACGACTGAGGACTAAGTCGGAATGCCTAGTATATGTATATCTGTACAACCTTTAAACCAAAACGCAGCAGCAAACACTGCTCTTATAAACCAGAAACAGCTGTGGCAATTGTGCATTTAGGGCCGTACAACCTTTTTTCAATATTCCACAAAACTCAAACTAGGAGATCTACATTATAGACAATTTTTTGGCCGCATTCTATAGTTTTGCACTATTTCATTTCGTAAATATTTCATTAAAATAATACATTATGAAACAGGTGTATGCAATTTTCGTACTGGTTTTCAAATAACTCACAATCATATTACCTTTAAAAAGAACTATATTACCTTTAGAATAAATAAACAGCTTTTATCACCCATGCGATCGACACCAACATGAACAATACTATCGGGAATTACATTTAAAAATGACTGAAAATTCCCGTCTACATTAATTCCCGCGGTTTCAAGTTTCAACATGTTCGAATTCGTTTACAAAAGAGAGCATTCTCGTTTTGCCACTCATTTGTCGGTGCATCCGTGCGTTATATGAATTTCATTACACATATTCTGAAAATCAACGTATTTTATTTAATCCGTTCCCTGAGTTGATTATCTTTATTTAAAAGTAATAAAAGATTAAGCCCCTTATTGATTATTAAGTAATAAATGTTACATAATATTTGTGGATCATTAACTAACAATGTGATGTAATCTGCTGTCTATCGAATTAACCTTTTAATGTCCCCCTACTGGGCACGGGTCTCTTCCCACAACTGGGGGGGGTTGGAGTGTCCTCCTCCACGCTACTCCAATGCGTGTTGTTGAAGCGGATAGGAATTAGTGGCACTCCCGTGTGGAATGATAACATTCCAATATTTTGCCAATATTTTTCCAATTGCCCATAAAGCCTACGATGAGGTTTAACGATTGCTATCCAATGATATCAACCGGGACCGAGTGCTTAACGTGCCCTCCGGAGCACGGAAGTCCGCATGGAATTCTGTCACTAGCGGTCTACCTACCACCACCTAGCGACCGCGTCCAACGTTGCTTAACTTAGTAGTTTAGTTTTGAAGGTTTTCAAAAATAAAAAAGATCGGTATTCATGCAACACTTAACCGCAAACGATTTTA
This sequence comes from Telegonus apastus, assembly GCA_018250635.1. Lineage (NCBI taxonomy): Eukaryota > Metazoa > Arthropoda > Insecta > Lepidoptera > Hesperiidae > Telegonus > Telegonus apastus. The sequence goes on along the minus strand of DWNY01000573.1, from coordinate 6,740 downwards.
TTACTCTTAAAATACTTTATGATACTATAAAATACTAGCACAGTATCTTCAGTTCTTTCCAACAACTAGTCTGAAAATAAGTTTCATTTCACAAAAACTGGACATAGTATCAAAATGCAAACGAAAATAAGAAGAAAATCATCGTCACTAGGACTCGTCGTCACTAAAAAATTTATTGTTGAACTGAGAACACTGTCCGAAAGGAGGTCAGTGTATCTAATTTTTGTTTTTATTTCAACTCTGATAGTTTTTGTTTGTTAAACTTGTTTCAGAAGGATTTATTTTCGTCGTTTTGCATTTTTTTATGATATAGAAGTAGCAAACTAGCATGCAATCAATGTAAGTGGCCATTGCCGCTCATGAACATCTGTAATGAACCCCAGATAAGATAATCTCATCAACCTTAGGTAGGCCTAAGGTTGACCACATGTGTTGCTACCCCTGAAGACTAAGTCTGAACGTCTCGAATAAATATACCACACCTTCAGAACACAGCAGCGCTTAACACTGCTGTTATAAGGCAGAAATAGATGTGGCGGTGGTGCCCCCGGAGCCGAACCACAGAGGGTTCTACCACTTTCAATTTTATTAGTGTTACCTGATTTTGACCATAGATGCATAGCATAGCTATCAGTCAAACCTATTACCTACACCTTTTTTACATTAAAAAATATTTCAATCTATCAATCCAGGATAATTGCATCACAAGTACTACAGCCTCTTCTAAAATAAAATCAATGGCATGAAATAAACCACAAACACTGTTTTAATTTTAATACCAAACAAATTATCGTAGATTCCAGGTATTATAAACACCTTAACATCTTAATTTTAGTTAGTAAATTATATATGAAGGTTTAGATGTAATTTGCGTGTGAACAGATAAGATGTTCAACGTATAATTAGTTGGAGTAAGTCTTCACTAATCTTCGGTAAAGTGAGAATATTGAACCATTAGCTAAAATGTACCAAGTTTCTAAAGCCTCTGTACGCAAAGCAAGTTTGTATTGACGAGATAAGTTCACTGACTTGTCGTACTGTGAGAGATTAGCGATAGGCATGCGTAGTAAGAGGCAAAATAATCTAATGGTATAAAGACAAATGCTACCTATATCCATCCGTTTATTGGATCAGACCTATTTATACAAATAAATAAAATTGAAGTGTCTGTTTTTAATATGAAAATAACAACATTTTACACTTTTATGCATTTGCATATGAAAGTATACACGGTACCTATAACAGAAATACAATTATATTTTTTTGTCTGTCTGTCTGTTGGTCTGTCTGTCTGTTTGACTGAAGTAATCTTCTAAACGACTGGACCGAATTCGACGGGACTTTCACTGGAAGTTAGCTAAAGATCTAAGGCGTAACTTAGGCTGCATTCATTTTTGAAAAAAAAAACATTAGCGCGCGCTACACGAGCTTGGGGGCCGCTGCGCGCGCTACACGAGCTTGGGGGCCGCTGCACGCGTTAATATCAGTTGAAGGCAGATATCAACGTAAGCTAGCTTTGCCCCGCGATTTTATCTGCATTTAAAAAGTAGTGTTACGTACATATTTAAACTTAATGATACGGCTTTAATGTACATGATAGGCACTGACATTAATAGGGACGACGGTAGCAGTTTGCACGTTCTATTTATTTGTCTATTTTTTTTATTATAAGCGGATGGTTACTTTAATTATTGTTGAAAAATAGGATTAAGTCCCGAAAATCAGTGCAGTTGTTTCGATGATTATCCGGAACAAACTGACAGACAAAAAATAGTAATTGTTTTGTGTTATAAGTGCCAATAGTTAGAAACAACTTATTATTTTAACATTATAAACCGACTCTTCGCTTTATTTATTCGGATAGATTTAAGCCATACATTGTGCGAATATATTTATTGCGTTAATAGTTACACGCCTATAGTGAAGTAAGTCCATGGACGAAGTTTGTATTTACAAGATAAGTTTAGACATTTCAGAGCCAGTGATTATTCGGTATACGTTCTAATTAATCAATTTTGGGGAATTGAAATTGATGTTGTATAGCTAGGAAAATTCTTGGAAATCGAAGGTTAACAGCTAGAGTTGATTTTGAGGTTAGCTCAAAGAAAGGTTGCCAGCTGTATATTTTAGTAAAACGCAGTATTGCAATATTTTGACGGGCCTTATTCACTATGACTTGATAGGTACGAAACGCGCTCACGTTATTGTGTAGCCTGATTTCTACGTTAATATGTTTTATATTTTGAAATGTATATTTTATAGTTAATTGTATATCGATCTATACAGATCCGAAAGGTTGCCAATCAAAATCTCGCAGCAATTTATTTTTATTCAAATTAAAGGAAGGTCTTATTTGCCCTAGTTTCGTGCGGCACTTAAGTTTAAGTTTTGAGCAAGTTATGACGCAACGCGTTATCATCACGGGATCCAGATGTAATAGGGAATATAACCCCAGTTTGTATTCTGTATTGTTCATAAAAAATTATATGAAGCATTAAGAATTCGATAATATGATATTTTATGACATTTATTTATAATGTAACATACGAGGAATGTTTCTATGGCAAGAAAACTTTTGGACAAAGATGATACACATGATATGTGACACAAGAATAGGGTATCATCGATGTAAATTAATTAAATATCTTCTCACAATTATTTACAACGAGGTTTTGGCTTCAAAATGAAGTAGTAATTGGGCATTTAGTCCAATAATTAGTAGTCTTACCCTATACCCCCCAAATACGATTAAACGTCAGATCATCAGATCGCTCACAGATGTATTGATATCCCAGATGACTATATCCTAACGTCTTTTTAAATGTCCGTCAACCTTTAAAACTAGTGAGTTTACGAGAAAAGCAGTCGGGTAACTAGAATTAAAAAAAAAATTAAGTTAACCTAACATCAAAAGTACACAGTAAATTTAGATAGCAACTGTCGATTCTCCAATAAAACAACCAGTCTAATTTGCGTTTCGTAAATCCGTTTTAATTATCCCTCGGCTCATTAATTACAGCCAGATTGAGCCCGAGTCGCAGCGCATTAGAAATGTAAAATAGTGAACGAAATGAGTTTTCGGATTCAGTAGCTCATTAAGTACTTGTGCCATCGTAGCCAAGTAAAAGGAATCTAGCGATAGAGGTTACTGATAAAAACAAAACGCTTCTCATGCATACACGCATGCACGCTAGCACGCACACACGCATGCACGCTAACAAACACACACACACACAAATGAGTACTCAATACACAAAGTGAGAGCATTACTCTCACTCATAGCGGTCTAGTGATAGCACTAGTGTGTTATGTATTCGCATGCCTGCATGCATGACATTCAGAAGTATATTATGAATGTCTTGAATGTTATGTTATGTTACGAGGTCGCCAGTAGAATTAAAATTTATTGGATTCATTAAAACAAATCATATGAGCCCAAAATCATATGGCTTACTGGTAGTCCTCCTACTAGTACTCCTGACTATTATCAGATTAACTCCTAGATATCAAATTACTCGTTACCTAAACTATATATACTCGTACATACCAAGTTTAATTTTGACGCGACAATAGGAAGTAGAAATGAAAAAAAAAGTTCTTGAAGGTGTGTGAAGTGTATCAATTCGCACTTGGCCAGCGTGGTGGACTATAGCCTAAGCCCTCTCACTCTGAGAGGAGACCCGTGCCCAGCAGTGGGACAACAATAGGTTGACGACAATGAAAAGTAGTTTATTTAAGATTTATTTATTTATTTAAAATTGCACCAACAAAGTATACACTGTACATAATTGTTCACACATGCATAAGGTACAATAAAAGTAATACTTTAATTATAGGCGCAAATAGCGTGATATTTCAAACATTATATTACATTATTGCTTAGTTTACAAGTGAAGCGTGTAAAAATGATACCTAATTTACAAGCAAACGAAGATATAAATCGCATATCGCTTACCCTGTTGCGGTGAACCAACTCGATTAATAAGTCTAAGGGCTTAAGATTTTATTGAAATCTGCTAGCGACTATTGTCGGAGAGTTAATTTAGTGGTGAAAACGGAATTATCAAGTTATTGTTTTGAATATAGCTCAACGTAAAAAGGGTAAGAGTGAAGAATTTTCGTTTCGATTTTTATTTTATAATAAGGGAGTGGTTAACGAATTCATCTGATGGTAAGTGGCCACTGCCACCCGTGAACATCTGTAATCAACTTCAGACAATATAAGAGCCTTACCTGGGGTCGGTCACGAATTCGTTGATACCTCTGGGGACTAAATTGGAACGCCAAGGATAAGTATGTCTACCTTACCACACCCTTCACGGCTGTTATCAGGTAGAAATAACTATGACGGGGGTGCCGCCGCTATTGTCAAGCGATATTGTATTGTAGTTGAAAATGTGTCAATAGACTCTATTTTGAACTAACTATTAGAAATACTAGAGTTCAATTTTTTACACATGCATAAAAACTTTTCGGCCTCTATTAAATTGCAACTCAAGGAAGTAGAAAGTCCTCTACGTTTTAAAGTTTTTATCCTGAGGCAGAAATAAAATTGAAGCCTTAGTCTTGAGTTAGTGTTAATTGGATTCTCTGTAAAAGCACTGCAGAATTGTAATGCAAAACCTTATTCGCAAAGGCGGCAAAATATCAGATAAAAAGTGAATGAAAAACAATATCTTTTTGAAAGACTTAAAATAAACGAAGTACCAAAAGTTCATACAATTTACATGATATGAAATGGCCACTGAATGAATGTTTTTTTTATATGATTAAGACACAAAATTATGTATGATTGTGATAACAAATAAGCATACAATCCACCGTAAGTGATCACTGCCGTCCATGGACATCTGTAACCAACCTATGGATTCTATTTGTACGTAGTTACGTACGTTGTTATTCCGAAGGATTAAGATGAAAATCACAATCAAAATTCTTATTTAAAAACAGAATTATTTTTGAACGTCAATTTAAATTAAATTATCACCACTTCGCAGGGTGAAGTTATAAAGAAAAAGTGATGAAAGAAACTCCATAACACACATCTTTAAAAAAGGTTCGATATACAATGTTAACTTATGCCAATAGAGCATGTTTTTTATGTTTTGGAAGTAGCAAATGAGTATGCAGCCCACCTGATGATAAGAAGCGGCATGGGCGGCAGTGCCCCTGGATATCTGTAATCAAACCCCAGATAAGACAGTCCTACCTGAAGTCGGCCACAGATGCGCTGCTTCCCATGAGAACTATGTTGGAACGCCTCGAATAAGTACGCCTCCCTTACGACACCAGAACTGAGCAGCGCATAACACTGCTGTCAAAAAGCAGAAATAGGTGTGGCGGTGGTGCCGCCGGAGTCGACCCACAAAGGTTTCTATCGCTTTTTATTGGTCAAATAATCATTTGGTCAGAATGAGCATCTCTATCACGTTAAACCCAATTACAGGTATTAAATATTACTGGTATTAGAGACAATAACTTTACTATCCTTAAAACAACTCAAACGAATTATAAAATATCGCGAAGGTTTTTACAATAACCTTTCCCTCGATATACGTTGCTGGCATGTCAACCGCCACAATAGAGCCGACTGACATGTCGCTGGACACCGCACTAAATGTTATTAAACATTCCATCAGATCCCTCGGGATTCCACCGCGAATAGATAGTGGATAGGATCGATGATTTTTTGTGAAAAACCCTCCATTGAATGTTGTTTTTTATTTAGAAAGAATGGATACTGATTCTGAAGGTGATTTTGAAGGCAGAACAATTGTTCGACTCTAGCGACACCACCGCCTCGCCTATTTTAGCTAATAACAGCAGTTTTGAGCGCTGTTATGCTCTTGTTGGAAGGATGTGGAAAGTAGGACGTAGTTATACGAAGTTTTACCACTTATTCATCAGAGGCAGCAACGCATATGTGGTCAAGCTCAGGTAGGACTCTGGTTTTATCTAGGGTTGATAACAAACGTCCATGGGAGGCATTTGCCACTCACCATCAGGTGGAATGCATGCATGTTTGCTATTTCTATATAATAATTAACTGATACGGTTTCATCCGCGTTATGGAAGTAAAAAGCATACATAACTATGTGCCTGACATTAGCGCCCGCGATTTTTTCAAAAACTAAAGCAGCCTAGGTTACGCCTTAGACTTCCGGCTATCTTACAGCGAGAAACCCGTCAAAATCGGTCAAACCGTTTAGAAGATTACCTCAGCCAAACTGACAGACAGGCTTTTTTTATTGTAATTTTGTTATAGATACCGTGTAGACATTCATATGCATGTAGGTAGTAAAAAGTTGTTATTGTGACATTACAAACAGACACTTCAATTTTAATTGTTTGTATAGAAAAGGCAAATACGCATTAAGTATATATTATACATATGTATATTTCAATATTGTTACTTTACATCTTAGAAACATGAGATTCTCTATAAAAACTATATTTAGGGTGCTATCTAAAAATATTGTGAGATGCGTTTAAAGAAATTTCCACGCTAAAAGTTTAACGTACGTCTAAATTTGAAATAATAAATTAATATCCTTACGTACAATGAACTTTCCCCCTCGGTGTATGTAGCAGACTTGTCAACCGCTAACAATAGAGTCGACTGACATGTCGCCGGACGTCGCACTATGTTATTAATTTTCTATCAAATCCCTAGAGATTCCGTTACTTATACATATATATTATATTATATATATTCTATGTTATGGAAATAGCAAACGAGC
>DWNY01000572.1:0-15655 GCA_018250635.1 Telegonus apastus | reverse complement strand
TGCTCATGTGGCTAGAATATAGCGAATGATGATTATAGATTAGATCTGTATTTAAGTACATATAATTTAGTTACATGTGTTCGACACTAAAAAAATATATATTATTTGAAATTATCGTAACAATAAAGGATGGAACTAACAAAATCGCTTATATGCAAATCATCTTTTGGAAAATAAACAGGACCTGCATTATTATTTTTTAAGCGAAGTATTTTTAAACAACAGATTTTCGTTTAATAGCTCGCGGTAGGTAAAGTTAGTTATTTATATGTTTGTCAGCAAACCCATTGTAATGGCGACCCAGTCTTTAACAAATTGCAATTAATTAGTAAAGGCGAGTAAACCGCTGTCCTAACCAAATAAGGGGATGACACGGAAACTGGTTATAAATGTATCTTATTCAGTATATTGTAGGAAATTGTGGCATTATTTATCTTATATAATTAAATAACAAACAGAAGCACTTTCTACATGTCTATACTATACATTTGTTACGTATGATAAACCATCCGTGAGATGTTGTTAGTCATTAGATAGAGAAAAGCCTAAGCTATTAGAGGTGAGATAATTTGCGCGTTATTACGAAAGTTCCAAGAAAAAATTACAACATTACTTCTAACGTAAGTATTCGTATTACGGCTTTAGTAAAAATATACTTTATTATCTTACTTAGGTATGGTAGATTTTTTGCAGTAGGTATTTACTATGACGTTACTACCGCTACTAAGAAGGAATATTATCCTTCTTTATACTTCTAGCAAAGCAGGCTGGTATTAAGAGTATGGATGAGTTATTGAAAATTACTCTAGTAGCTTTGGCAATCATAATACATTTTTATATAGCTTTACTAGCTGATTCCTGCGGTTTCATCTACGGTAAAAAAGTAAAAAAGGCCATTATACATAATTATCTGTCTAATAGCAATTGACATTACTGACATTAGTAGTCTTAAGTTGCGCCTTAGACCTTCAGGTATCTGAGAGTTCCGTGAGAAACGGTCTAGCCGTTTAGAAGATTACCTAAGCCAAACAGACTGAGAAACATTTTTATAATTGTATTTTATTCCGTGTATATTATACATTTAGTAAAAAGTTGTTAACAAATAGTATGTCATTACAAACAGGCACTTCAATTTTATTTATTTGTAAGCAAACAGATATGTACAACCAACATTAAACCTCAATAAACATAGTATTTCTACGAAATGTCCAATAAAATAGAAATAAGCGAGAAAATCCCACGTAAGGCTAGAGAAAAAACTATGAGTAGTAAGAGAAACTGTCAGTCGTTTCCCGTCGTATATCTTGTTGTCCTCGGAAATCGCAACATCTGCTATATGAATATGTGCGTTAGAGGGAACATGTGTGGGACATTTCGCGTTCGATCACGTCTTGTTATTATGTACTTAGTAATTTGAATGTGCAATATGTTCAACCCATGATCAAAGATAGATACATTGCTCTTTTATTATGAGGTTTTTTATAACTCTTTTTTTTATAGTTGAACTAGTTGTATCCGACAAGAATAAGACTGATTTCTAATGATGGGAATAATCCAAACAAGTAAAATAATGTTTTTGTAGGAAACATACGGATATGTAGTTTTGTGTAGTAATATGTAATTTTTATTAATCGTACAAACCATTATCAGATACGTATTATATGCTGGTATCATATTAAAGATTGTTATTGTGAAACAAGTAAACTACGCGTTCATCAAAAATTGCTTGCAATACATGGAATTCCTAAATGAGTTCTAACAAAAAGTTATAACGACTGTGACGCACAGATGACTAAACTTATGTAGGTACGTTCGTAACAACCGACAATCGAAACTCTTGTTGCTAGTGCTCACAACGCACAAAAAAGTATAATAGCTTAAGTTATACGTTTCCTCATGATGATTCGAGTCATTATCTTGTCACAGACCCCTGTTATTCTCCTTGAGGCCTCGATCGCACCGTGATTCGAGCGTACCCAACAACTTTTGTCTTGACAAATATAGAACTTGTTTGTCATGGTGTTATTTTAATATGAGTTTATGTCGCGAGCTATTTTTGTTATTCTTGTAAGTACGAAGGGACTTGCTATAAATTACAACAACTATTTTTAACTCCCCTGTTTCCGCTTAAAGCTTTTTTAAATGGATCCAAATAAACATCAAAGGCTAAATAAATTAACTTAATAGTGCAGTAACACACGCACATCGAATTAATAGATACATATATTCGTTAAACCAATAAGCCGACCGAGTATTGCGTCCAATTTCAAATTCGGAAATCACATTATGACGTAGCTACTTGTTTGAATAAATTGTAAACAATTTAGTGGCGGTTTGTAAAACTTTAAATTCAATTTAAAAAATACCGAAAGGTATCTATATAAAAGATGTATTTTTGTTGACCCTTTTTTGAAAACCTTTAGTAAACAGATGCTTTTTTATAAATTTGAAGTAGAAAACAAGCATGCAATCCACCTGATAGAAAGTAGCCACTACCGCCCATGAACATCTGTAATCAACACAGATGCATCGTTACTGAGGACGAAATTGGAACGCTACGGACAAGTATGTTTTCCTTATCACCTTCCCTTCACACCAGAACACAGCAGCGCTGTTATTAGGCAAAAATAGAAGCCGCGCTAAAGGGTTCTACTATGTTCAAAACAATGAATAATACACTCTTATAAAAGGTACAATAAGAGTTCTTTAAAGAAAGTTCGTGATGGTGTGTGAAGACTACTAATTCGCACTTCTCCAGCGCGGTAAACTATAGCCTATAAGCCCTCTCACTCGGAGAGGAGATTCGTGCCCAGCAGTGGGACAATAATGGGTTGATGATAATAGGTACAATCAATTATTCTATAAAAAAAAAACAGTATATTACATTTAAATGTATTATCCAATTATACAACACTCATATTAAGATAGCTGTAGGTATATTCCGAGTTGTACATAATACTAATTCCTAGGTATAATAATAAAATACCCAGAGCCCTACTTTTTTATAGGGTAAAGTATTGTGAAGGGTTGATCGACTCAGCACACCTAAAGAAGTGTAGGGGTGAAAGCTTTGTAAAATCAACGCTTGGTGATAGTTCCTGAGGGAAGAAAAGGGGTCACGTGACCGACTAATGAGCTGACCTCTTATGCCTCCCTAGATCCTTGAGTACCCACTACGCATTTTATTACAAAGAGGGAAATGATCGCACTCTACTAATATTTACTTTACGATAATATATTATTTATTTAAGAACCGAAAAAGATTAAAGTTCATATAAGTAATTGGAAAATTTTAAATGTGAGTTTAAACACGTTTAGGAACATTTTGAATAATATACTCACTATGGTCTTTTAACTTGATAAATAAACAAACATAAGGTAATCTATCTACCTTTCATTGTTACTCATTATAAAATACATCCAATGTCTTTTAAAGAGGTCGGCTGATTTTCGACATAAAACATAAAAATGTTTATTGTTGTTTAACCCGTCCAAATCGATTCAGGAGTTCCCAAAATAAGCAAAATTAAATAATAAGAGCTATACAAAAATGATATTATCATGAACAATTACATATACTCGTATGTGTAGCTTTATTTTATATATTTGTCTCTATATAATAACCTTACATTTAATGTACCTAGGTATATTAAGAGTTCGTTATAATAGGTAAAATGTAATATATTTCTATCTTGTCTTTTGCTCTGTGAATAAAGTGGTTTTCATTTAAAATTATCCTCATATTAACTCCACCTACTATTACCAGCATTTGCAATCTCGGTAAGAGTTTTTAATACATGCATATATTTGTTCTAACACGTAAGTAGGTCACATACTCGACCTAATGAACATGTTTGCTTTATACACCATGTTGCGTCATTTACTACGTCGATATAATCAATAGGTGCATAATAATCTAAAAATAAATAAAGCACTGTATACATTTATTATTCCTAAATTATTGTCATGTCAGTTTTTGAATATTTATGCGTCACTGAATTGTATAAAAACCGTCGACAATTTTGTCGAAAATTTCATACAGAGAATACATTTTAAAGATAATTTTAGTGTCAGGATTGCAGATTCGATCGATCGTCGGTTGATGTAATCAATCGACAGTAGCCAATCATTCGACTTAAATCGTCATTTTCACCACCCTCGTCACTCGATGAATGTAGAATGGACCAGTCTACATAGATTAACTATATTTTATTTAAGACTACTGATATCTACCAGTAAACTTAAACATTGATTGTCGACCGTTATTTTATTGATAGTATCCTTCATAGAGATCCCAAGATATGTATATAATGTGCTCTGTATATAGCATGAGCTAAAGCTATCACATGTTGTATACTACTAAACTACTAATAACATAAACACATAACATTCGGAAATTGATTTCAACGTTGCGGACATCAAAGCGCTGTATCGCCCAATGGTTTCTATCAAACATTTCGTCAATTTAAGTCAGCAGTAACGTTTCACGTTTATATTGAGGTGTGAAAACATAAGGCTATTTACGCATTAGGTAAACATGCAATGTAATATTGGGATGTTGCACATTAAGCAAATATATTGAAGCGTTATATTAGCTGTGATAGGCTTTGATGTTGTTTTTAATCGAGTTGGCATTGAACATCGATTTGTGGTGGTTCTCCTAGATTATGTTTAAGTCAGTTTTCGTTGCGTACTGAACTAAAGTTAATTATTAGTATATACGTAAATTTGTCGTTGTTGTCTACCACTTCGCACTTGGCCAACGCGGTGGACTACGGCCTAAAAGCCCTCTCGCTCTGAGAGGAGACCGGCGCCCAACAGTGGGACAGTAATGAGTTGCCGACGATATACGTAAATTTATGTAAAATCTATAGTTAGTACGTATTTAGTTAAATAGATATTCCACACTAAGCAGGTACCTATATTCCGGAAATCAACATATGTTTCCTTGTAACGTTCCAGGATTTATAAACAATAAACTATATCAGCTCAATAATTGAAATTTAAAAAAATATATTTTGAAATTACATACAGATCATTTTGAATAACGTTGCAAAACGTATATGTATTTGCTTAACAGGCACAGGCAGTAAACAGTTCGCAGTCAACGGTTAGCAAAGTGCGTTCACGGCCTACGGAACATGTTTGAAAAGACTGGCCGCAGATGTTTTATCGATCCTTTCAACATAAAATGTACACAAATGGGACAAGGGCAGCCCACGCTGTAAAAGTTTTAGAGGTAAACGAACTTTCTTTTGTTATTTTATAGGGAAACTATTGGTACAGTTCTGTAAAGGAAATAGCACGCAAAGATGTAAACATATATACAACTACAAACATATATACAACAAAACATTGATATACAAAGATACATTTATACAAGAGGTATACTCGTAGAACACTAGTACGATACTAGTATCGTACCTACCGTTTATATGGCATACTAAAAATGTATTTTATTAAAAATGCTATATTAAAAAGTATTTGAATAAACACAAATAATATTTTAAATAACTTGAATTTTATAACGTAGAGCATACAACATTTAAAATTCATAGAAGTTAAAGTGGCATAATACAAGAAATGTCACAATAGGGCAAAATTTTACCTATCAGTTTAATCCTCGTTAAACTTTGTTCCAAAAATAAATGAATCATTGTAGTCGAAATGAAAGTGTATGAAACACTTAAATGGCACAAAAGTATCATTAAACGGCAAATAACAAACAGCGAGTTCATTAACGAGCATAATGCATTCGGGGTAATATTTTGCACTTATCCTTTTAATCTACCCTCAATTGAAACTGTAATTTCACGTAATCCCGGTCGGCGGTCGCACGGTTTCATTTCGCTCAGCATCCGAGCGATTGCCCATCCAGTTGATTAATGTGAAGTGTTTGTCGAGCCGGCTAACTTGTTGCGAAGGACGAACCATTGTCTACATTCAACGTACTTCCAAACATAAAACGACTTCACGAACAGGCATCTAAAATAGATGGCGCCCAACATTGACAAATAGTGCTTCGTCGTTCACTCACTGTAACGTCTTTTTTCGGGCTACGTGTACTGTTACGAGGAAAAGGGAACCTAACGAGGTGGAATATTCGCTTCATGGAGAATTTTGGTATCTGCACTGATAGTATTAAGCTTTCTAAATAGCATAATGTGTAAAAATAAACACTATGTTAAGTACTTAATCAAGACTTACCCTACAAGTCCCAGTCCCTAACATATCTTCAGAATGTAGAAAGAACAATGATTTAATTAATTTGTAAGCGAACCTAGATTTTTAGTAATTTTCCCACTATTATTGCTAGAACGCCAAGGCGTCCTCGAGGGAGTCGCCGGCTTCAGGTGAGCGTACGTGAGCGGGTGTGATACCTAAATTGAATCCGAGTGTGATGTGTTCTCAACAAACGGTCCCTCTAGCAACGTGGAAACAAAATATATATACAAGGTATAAAAACTTGAAATATTATGAAATATTAAAAAAATATATAATATTTCTTAATATCGGACAACTTATTCAAGGTTTGGATAGATAGAAGTTTATTGATATTCATTAGAATAGACGGTCAAGTTATAGGTACGATTGGCAAAAACCTAAATAGAAAAGTTTTGAGTAAATGAGTTCATTGATATTCATTAAAATTGTTCTTAAACGCATGCATATATGAATAATGTATTGCAAAATTATATCATAAAGAAAATGAGGGGACTGCATCATCTCTGATGCAAAGAGGCGGGAAAACCGGAATATTTTATGTTGTCTGTGGTGTAAAATATACAAACGAGCGACTGAAACGCTCGTTTCGAAATACGATTCAGATATGGTTCACCAATGAAGTTTGAATTGAATACAAATTTGGAATCACGGTATTAATGAACATTCGTTTTCAGATTGTATTTGAATATGGTTTTTAACATCATTAAAAGTAATGTCGATTTATTATTGTACAAGTTGTACGGTTAAAAAAGAATAAACAAGCGATGATATGGCTTCTATGCATAACGAGTCTCATTGATATTTATATCGGTTTCTTAGAAATTAATGAACTTCTATGTCATAAAAAATCAATAGACATACAAATCTTATACATATGAATAAAAGATTATAAGAAAATAAAAGAATTGTTCACCAATACTGTTATTGTTAAGAATTGAAATGTTTGGTTTCATGTTATTGAACTTGAAATTGTTATTGAACATTACAATGTTTATTCGTAAAAGACAGAATTAAGTTAGAGAGGAAAATGTAACTGAAACCGCCTGTAATTCTAACAATCTTTGGAATTTGGAAGCAGAACATGTGTTAGCAAAACTACTTCCGCGTCACAAAGTTTTGCTTAATTAGGTAGTCTATGGTTCTGTCACGAAGTACATTTGTAGGGATGGCTCGACGTAATTTCGTAGCGTTCTAACGCCAGTGTACCTCCCTCGGGACCTCGCAAGGGTCGCTGATGTAGGTGAGATTAGATGCAAACGATGCCCCACCGCTGATGGCTCATTTACCTCTTGAATAACGCATTGATATTATGCCTCCAGCGTTCCACTTCACCTTTGATACGGCTTAATAAAACGTCTTTGAAAGCATAGCTACAAAATTCTTATTCATTTCATTTTTAGATTCACGTTACTTGGTGTTCCAATTTGCTACGCTATATCCGTACTTTTGATGTGCTCTTTGTTTCATTCGGTATTCGTGTATTTTGTCTGTAAAATGGTACATTAAACAATCATAAAACGCAGCGTTTTATATCACAGTATATTGCTTATTTATGTTAGTTAATGATAATGTAAGTATTTGTACTGACATGTTTTTCGGCTTGGATATCTATACGAGTAATGGGTAGTTAATAATTGTATTAAAATGATTAGTTATAATTGTTTTAGTTGAACAAAGGTCAATCATTAATTGAGAAAAAAATAATCACATAATTTTTAAATTCTTGTTATCACAAATAAAATTATTTACAAATAAGACGAAGTTGGAATTGAATAACTAATGCATGAAAGTACCTGGATAAAGTATGTTACGAAATAATTCACTGTACAAATGCATGTTTCATACTTCATACGTAGAATACATATTAACACATATTTGTACAAATTGATAACAGAATGTCTACAAGAATGGACCGAATGTTGATGAGCAGACTATATTGAAAAGATAATTAATAGTTTGCGTGGCGATCGTTCGTGCGAGTAGCGTTTTATGATAGCTAGTAACTAAAGCTCGATCGGTACTGGCCGTATCAATATGATATGAACTTCAAGTATCATATTACAAATTAATGCTTTTTTATATTTCCGTTTAGTAAATAATCTTGGCATAATACTTTTTTTATTAAAAGCAATTAGGGTACTACTTGTATTCTTTGTATTGTGTTGTGTTAAGCGATCACTAAATATCGACATTCAATTTTGTAAGTAAGTAAAAATTAAGAAGTAATTGTTATAGAAGTTTAAATGAAATCATTCATATGTCAGATAAAGCTAAATTGGAATATAAATAATAAATCCCACATCCTTATAAAAGTACTGCTGACTACTTCGTTTCAATTACAAAGATTATAATTTATTTATAAATTACGAAGTTTGAACGCTTTGTGGTTCGGCTCCGGCGGCACAACGGCAAATCCTGTTGCTGACTAATAACAGCAGTGTTATATACGGGTGGGTTCTAGTTTGAAGGACATAGTAGTGGACACATACTTATCCGAGGCATTCCAACTTAGTCTTGAGACCTTAGTTAGTACTATAATTTTATCTAGTCACAAGTGTCCATGCGCGGGAGTACCTTAATGTAGATTGGACATGCTCATTTGCTACTTCATTATTATAACAAAAGAATTATCTTAAAAAAACCGACTTGTTAAAACGAATTGAAATTGATACCCATTCTGTTTTCCATCATAACAATATGGGCATCAAACCCGTAATAAAAAAATCTCTTCTCCGTTCGCAGGCGCCATATGTAAAACGACGAGACGTTTATAACGACACCTCATATATGTATTATGTTAAAATTCGTCACAAAAAAAAGGACATACATATGTACGCTCGAACAACCGTACCCTTCTTCTGACGCAGTCGGGTAAAAAAAAAACAAATCAAACATGAGCATTTAATCAAAACTTTCCAGTCACAAAAACGAAAAGGCGAGTGGAATTTACAATGGATAACGTTCGAAGCTAAAATAGATTTTCTTCTTATCTTAGTACAGATTCAGAGCTATGGAAAATACCACTAACAATGCTGTCGCTGCCGGCGAAATTGAGCCAGACTCAATAGTATTCGATGGACAATGCAACCAATTGAGTAAATTGGGAAAAGAGCTTAAGAATTATTCCAGCGTACAAACTTGTACTCGCGTTCTTTGTAAACCGGGTAGCATTGTAAAGCATTATTTAGATTAGGTATTCCTAGATTAGATTTGGTATGTAGGTACACCTTTAATGAAATCTTAATTAAGTCCTATTCCATTCATGAATCATTGTTAGTTATTTAAGAGAAAAAATTTACAGTTATTTTGTACTCACACATAGTTATAATTTTTTTGTATTACTTTAGCGTGGGTTTGATATACCGTACCGTAGTTGATATAATCATATATTATTTACAATAAAAAAATTATATGCATAAATTTGAATTATAAAAATGTTATATGACTAGGTTCATGACCGGCTACCTATAGAAAATAAAAAAAAATATTTTTTGCTCGAACATACATAAGTACGCAATATTAATCATACAGAATATACTCTTATGTGAATATAAGTTAAAAATATTTTGCATTAACACATCAGTGTAAGTAATTGCAACGGTTATAAAACAGTGGATACAGAAAGTTCATTATTTTATGAAAGAAGAAATTCATTTATGAGCACACAATGTACAACATTGTTCATGATACACCCTGGAGATATTTCCAACTCACATAAAATAACATATTCTACTTACAAAAACAACAGAAATGAATGTAGGTAGGTAGTTAAGCTAAAGCCGCATACACATTGAATGCTTCTGTATTGTAACTTTAATTTTTTATATATTGTAACTTTAATCGTAGCTTGAAAATAGCAAAACAGCAAATCAGCAATTATAATTTAGGCACAAATGTAATTTATATGCCACATGCGTTAATATTCATCCCATTGTATATTTTCATTTGCTATCTATAATCTTTTAAGTCATTATTATCCTATAGCAGATGACCGGTCTGTTATATGGTCTATTTATCAGTCAAAGGTTTGTATATTTTATTTGTTCTTCATAAATCATGAAGTAACTCTCAATTACATTGATGGGATTTTTAACATAATAATTTTTCTTTTCACTTTGAAAATCGGAAGACTTTTATATATGAATTAAGTTTGCACCCAACTTCCCAATGAAGCCAATTTTTAAGCCACTAGACAATCACCAATCTGCATATTTGGCTGTAGAAATAGCGTGTATGTCTCAGCGCTAACGTATGTATGGTCATTTTGTACCTGCGCGTCCAGCGATGAGTCAACGGCCTCATCCACACATCGCCCGCGGGGCGTTCAATTTCATTTATTATTCCATTGCGTGTACTTTACAATTATGTCACGGAATGTTGAACAGATTGTTACAGTTATTATCATGGCTGGTGCTTGCTAAAGCATTTTAGATATTAAAAACGTTAGTAATTTAGTTCACCAAAGTTTATTTAATTGCAACGGCGATGACGAGTTGTGAGCAATTAAGGTATGCTATTTGGGCGATATTTTTGTTCACTGTAAAAATATAAAGCGATGTTTATTTATTCGTGTCAAAAATATTTATTATCATATATTGCTACACTTATATGAATGTTGAGTTAACCACTTTCTTCAGGGAAGTTGGTTTAAAGATATAAATACAAAAAGTATGAAGCCATTACGATTTATGTTTTTGGTGTTATACATATTTTTTATACTTATACCCAGAAAAACTGGGTACTTAATTTAAAGCTTTCACGTCAACGCCAGAGGAGTCCTCAATGCATCGCCGGCTTTATAGAGCTTAAAAGCCTCACCTGAAGAGCCCCATGTCATAGCGCCATATGTCAATAAATACTGTCCTGATATTACTCTGTTTTATTCTAAGTTTGAATTATAGGTTAGCATAAAATATAATATTCTTAAAAGCTCACTGGCTTCAAAGACTAGACTTTTAATTTTATGATCAGGACGAAGTATAAATTGACGTACGAAAGTAATTTCATATTCTGAAAGAAATAATTATACGAGGGGTGAAAAAGGTAAAAATTACATGATTTCTTATTTTACGTTGAAAATGTATTGTATTATTATACTAGAAAATCTGATATACTTTTTCTGGAAAAATGATCTTATGTTATATTTATTTTGGTGATTGAATCACTAAATTAATACAGTTACGTATTCTGTTTTTGAGAAATATACAATCACTTTACCTAATTGAAGAGATAATCTGGTCGTTTCAGGTATATTAATTTTTTGCCTTGGCTACTAATGATTTGCCGCCCAATTCCGACGAAAAACAGTGAAATAATTAACATTCATAAGGCTGGCAGACGCCGCCCCAGGCAAGAGCCCGACTGGCCCTGGCAAATACGCCAATGTTGGTCGTTATGTCGAAACGACAACGTAATAAAATGTAAATTAAGCAAAACTTGATAAATTAAACTTTGAGTTTTATTAAAGCTTTAGTTTCAAATAGTAAACATAGAACACATCATGGTTCCATTGAGAAGAAACGCTGTCACATCTATGTCTGTTTATTAACAGCAGTGTAATTAAGCGTTACTTTACGTTGCTCTGGTTAAAGGGTAATAATGGTGATGTACAAGCTGTTATTGTTACTATATTTTGAGTAAAAGCGTGTGATACGGGAGACGTATACATTTTAACATATTTCTCAAGGATAGCAATCTAGCAACGCATCTATCTAATCTTCTTATCTCTAGCAACGCATCATTTTTACCATCATCATCATCTGATCGATGTCAGGAGGGACTTCGGTTCTATCTGGAGTTCATTACAGCTGCTCATGGGTAGAAGCTACTTACTTACTTACATAAAGTGCACTGATAAATTTTACAATTTCTTAGTCTACGTACAATTCAAGCAAAACTACTTACATTGCAACACGTACGCGGCGAGCTCCGCCGCCAAGTCGAAGCCGACAGGCAATCGGCCACGCAGCACGTCTTGCTTCAGCTGGAGAAATAGTTGGTACCTGAACAGTTAATATATTGATTAGTGCGTATGTACTAGTGCAGTTCAATGACATTAAATAATGATATGTTTTAATAACATGAATATACATGAGGACTTTAAAACTAAATATATTAAGGATTTTTTTCATTGTCACAAACTTACATAATTATAGAGCGTGGGCTCCAGTTTAAAATTAAAATATAATATAACGGTCGATAAATTAACATTGGTCAATTATCATAGACATAGTAAATCGTATCTTAATATTACGAACTATTTTTACCTCTATGTGAGATAAGCCATAATGGACGATTAAAAATATTTAATTAAAGCCTTAATAAATTGTGTAAGTCACTCTATGTAAGAAACATTATAAAAAAACATTAAAGCTTTATGAAAAGAGGAATTCAGTCCGCGAAGATATTTCTGTAAAACAGAAGGAATAATGAAACAGAGATGTTTTTTATTTAATTTTTTCCTGACCGACAGAGTAAGCTTCGTAAAGTCGTTGTGAAAAATATAGCCCGTAAAAGGAAATTAAATATTAAAAGACCATCAGAGCAAAGATTTTATAAGTATTAAACAGGGGTCCTTACCTTAGGGCAGGGTTTCCCCTCGGCGCAGCTTTCGTACAAGTGACAAGAAACAGGCCCGCGAGGAGGACCGTGTCAACACGTAATAACTAATTTTATTAAAACAGGAATTTCTCTGTGCTACTATTCCCAAGAGAGCAGGTAATAAAACTTTAAGATCTGCTTGAATACCTACACCAACCTTTGTTCTAAGCAAGAACAAGTATTAACGCTTTTTATAAACCTTTTTTTCTTATTTCATTACAATCTATCGTTCCGTTCTTTCTTGACTATGTCTAGACCTTATTATAAAATTCTGTAATATTATTATGAATCTTAAGGCGCGTTTACCGTTTTAGGTTGGCCCAACTGTTTTACCGTTTTCTGACTGACAGACTTTGCTTTTTTCACTTAGAAAACAAGAGCGATTTTTTATCACAGAGTTAGACCAACAGATTGATAGAGTCAATTTACTGTAAACAGCAAATAAATGACATCAGTCGAAAAACGATAAAACTGTTGGGATGACCAAATGTGAACGGGTCCTTAATGAAACAGGTGGTATTTTTGTCTTATCTGAGATTTAACGATTGCAAAATGTTTACGGAAATACTTATCTAACCTACCCATAATATTAAAGTTGATTAAACTAGCTGTAGTGTGTCCAATATCTAGGCAACTTATGTGTATTATTATCCAAGAACTTAATCAAATTTGGCTCAATTATCATTAACAGTTATGTGGACACGTATTTTAAAATGGTTTACTTTACAAACCTTTCCAAAACAATATAGTCATATAATTTACATGTTAATTCTAGAAGTGGAAAATATTGTTTACTGTTGATACATGTAGGTAAATTATTATCGAAAAGCTCACTAACATCCAACATTCGAAGGGTAAAAATATGATAGCATTTCGCTGTAAATACTAGGGCTACATAGCTGTTTACAACCCGTTTGTTCAAACAATAAACATACAGCAGACTATATAGCGCGGTGAGAGAATTCCCTGCGGTTTCACGGCGGCGGACCACGCCGTATCGTTTAGCTTCAAAGCAGCATTCCTGTCTGAAATGTGTGGTTAAGCACACAAAGTCATATGAGGTATTTCAATTTAGTCCTGATTTGACACCTGTCTCATTTCGGTATGATATTTAACGCCCACGAGGATTAATGACCCCTCAGTCTCATGTAGACTGCATGCTAATTAGCTATTAATAGTACACAAAAAAAACTATCATTTTTCACTATACCTACACCTACTCATACTACATATGAGTATAACAGTTAATTGAATCTAGTGTGCGAATCATGCATGTATGAATAGGTAATTGAAGCGTAACAAATATGTCAAGTACTGTGTATATCCCAGAGACGCGCTACACGCTTTTATTCCACTAAGATGAATGGAAGTAAATAAAAATATAAGGTTTTGTGTGTCGTCCGAGGACTAATTTACGTGGAGGAACCTATTCGCTGAAAGGTGCATCCAATTAAAATTGTTTATGGTATGAAAAATTCCGCTACTGTTTTCATTCGTGCATTGCAGAGTCAAGTGCTCTAATGCCGAGTCGGAGTCTCTAATGCCGGTCCTTGGTCCATTCATTAATTTTATCACAGCCAAGTCTGTTTACGAGCTCACCGGCTTTACTGCGAATGCACTTCGTCTTTATTTCACCCTACCTACTTCACGCCGTGGACATCAAATTTTAACACTCCGACATAAAACTTAGTGGAATTATTCAAAAAGTCTACTAAACTAAATTAACGCCTTTCATTATGCTTTCGATAAGAACAAAGATTTTTTGTGCATTTTATTATTTTATTATCATTATTTGGACTATAGTTTTTCTTACATTATACAAGATATATTACATATTGTAAAGAAAGATACTGGAAATACCAACACTATGTTTATGTGAGTAAAGTTGTGATCTCAGCAGATGATGAACAAGTATTCCATACAATTGGAATGTATCTGCTGATATTTTATCATATGTTAAGGATGCATACACACCTGTGTAACACATTCAATATGTCTATTAACAATTTCAATATTTACGATTCTATAAAAGTAACCATTTTTTTTAATAATTGCTAAATTTATTTTACTTTACATAGTACTTCACAAAATATTAAAGGTTTCAAGTTTAATAAGGATCCGTAACTTAAAAAATTGGCTTCGTCTCGTCAAAGGGGAAATCCTTTGTGATACAGAATAGGATTGTGCCCAAGTTTCTCTACGCTCAAGGCTAAGTCCGGAACAAGATCTTGTAACGTTAGTCGACTCTATATTTATGTACTGTTTCATGGCTGGAAGGCTACATTGTGATATCATATTTTCTCCTATAACTAAACAAACCAATTCTTACTTTAAGATTGGAATAGTGTTTTATAATATATAAGTAGTAAACGAATATTGTAGTAAGTGGATACTACCACCTTTAAAATCTATAATCAATCTTAGATAGTACTGAAATAGTACGTAATAAACCCAACAGTGGCATCCGTGGCCAACCTTAAGTAGGATCCTGATCTTATCTCGGATTGGTTACGTACATATCCATAGTCCATATGGTCCATAGGCTTCAATGGTAACTTATCATAAAGTAGACATGATTGTTGCTACTTCCATATCATAAAAAATAGAACAAAAATGCGCTCCCACTCGTAAGCACTAAGTAAGATTATGTCGTGGAAGTATCTCCCTTGTAAAACAAAAACATTTATTAGATTCCTCCCTGAAGCTACTTTCAATGTTACTACCTTTTGTAGTTAATATTTAACGACACACGCCAAATGTAACGAAAATCCTTGTAGTATCTATACCTGGCCACGCTATCGCATTATTAATAATACAATACAATTATATT
>DWNY01000571.1:0-15659 GCA_018250635.1 Telegonus apastus | reverse complement strand
TTTAAATTCGTCTTGTTCACTTGGAACGTTTGGAACACCTTAAATATTAAATATAGCACACATTTTATGGAATTCTATAATTTAAATATATTTTAATAGTCATAGTAAGCAGTCAAAAATTAATGACATGACCCTGGTTTTCCAAGACATGCCTGATGCTTCGTTACCGGTTGCTATAGTGACAACATGAAAAGAAAATCATGTTTGATCAAAGCTTTCGACGCTGAAAAAGTTGATGCTCAAACTAACAACAAAGTTTATTTGTGCTGCAGTAAATCTGAAGAAAAAATGTATAAAAACACTATTTGGTACAAGTCTCTGCAAAACGCAGAAAAGGCTTGTTTAAAGGATGATAAAATTAAAAAATTTCATTACAAATTCGAAGACGGCAGAGAAATGGTTGAAGAGTACAATGTAGACACCCAAGTGATGCTACGTAGATCTTGGAAAGTCAAAGGAAAGCTTGGAGGAGAAGGTAAATGGACTGTGGAAGTGGGTGACCCTATACCTGATGCAACTCCCAATAATGATCCAGTTGATATAATAGAGTCTAAAGATCAGGTTATGTATCATATTTGTTTTATAAATGTGAAGTTATAGAGCCAAGAATTTCCCAAATATTTGATGTAATTAAAATAACAGTTTTCAAATTTGAAATGTCTTAGGTTTATTACAGAACTCTGTTTGAACATCAACCTACCACTCCTTTACAAGTTGTTTGATATCCCAAGGAATAAGTTGGAAACACTACCGATAAGGTTGTCTCCCTTACTCCTCTTCAAATTAGAACACAGGAACACATGAAATGGCTCTATAAAGGCAGAAATAGGTACCCAATTATGTGTTTTAAAAATGATAATATAATTTTCTCTTTGCAGCCTGTTGTAACTAGACGTAACACTAGGATTAACTTAGAATGGCGAATTAGAAACATGCCATATCCGATAGAAACATATTCTATCAAAGCAAATGATGATGAAAAATGTATTGTGGTGAGCACAACGAACAGGAAGTATTTTAAAAAACTACATATACCTGAGCTTGTAAGGCTGGGACTGACTGTAGAACAAGCTAATGTTTACTCAACTCACAATTTCAATACTTTGGTAGTTGTCGTAAGTTATTTGCTGCATTATTTCACTGATATTTTATTTTAATTTGATATTAATCAGCCAAATCTAACTTATTTGTGGCTCTACTCTCAAATTGTGACTAGAGCTCTTAGTGCTATAAGAAATTAAGTATTACAACTTTCTCATTTAAGGGAATATTGAAAATTTCACCTCATCAAATTTTTAAAGCACCTTCTATTTTATTCTAGTCATTGTGCATGTACATAAATAGGAATAATCAGAATATTCCTGAAATTAGACAAGTGTGTCTAAAAGCCACTGAAACTTATTGATATGAATCTGAGTTGTTATCTGGCAGCATAGTAACTATACAACTTAATTAGTATTTTAATAGAAGTTTCATATTTTTTAAATATGTATATCAGGAATATTATCTACTTTAATATTTTTTTAAACTATTTTACAGTACAAGAAGCCCCAACAATTAGTGGACATGGAAAAGGAATGGTTTGTGGAATTGCAAAAAGTAAAACCTATAAAGGATATACCAAATGATTGCAAAACACAATAGACCTAGAAAAAAAAGATTTAATAATACTTAGGAATAAGTTCTCACACTTAATATGATGAAGTCATTTTATTTTCATTTACATTTTAAATAAAAGACATGATGATTTATTTGATTTTATTTACATGCATAACAGTGCAGTATTGTCTATTATAACTGTTATTCACTCTAGCATTAACGATAAAGCTAACTGAAGTTCAGAATTATGACAGTGAACAATATTATGATTATACCCATTGCAGTGGTCATAATTCAAGTTTTAACTCAAATGAAGATTAAATGTTTCTCAAATATAAAATAATATTTTTGATTGAATACATAATTTTTATCTATTATAAAGCTTTAGGGAAAATTGTTTATTTAAGTATGCTTCAATTAAAACCAATAATGCCGTTTTAACATAGACATCAACATCCACCTGCATAGTATTCAAAATAACGTAGCAAAAGTGTTTGCTTCACATATTTAATTCAAATATGTGTAATTTACACAAAGTATACAATACCTTAAATGCCGGTATTAGTTTTATTTATTTACAACATTAAAACTTCAGAAACAGTAATAGGTGTACACAAAGTTGTAAGTTATTTGTAAAAAAATTATAAGACTTAAGCTCTAAAGGTGACTGCAAGAAAACAATTAATCATCCATTGCAAGTGCCTTTGCTTGTTCTTTCAATTCTGCTTCATTCTCTTCCTTGTCTAATAAGCCTTTGGATTGTAGATATTCTCCATACTGTTTCGGAATACCCATGAAAGTCTTAATTTTTGCTCTGAGTTGCTTCCAAGTTTCTTGGTAGTAATTTTTCTTGTCTCTCTCCATTGCTTTATAGTCATGACCATATTTATCCAGGAGGTAAGTGATAAATTCAACTTGACCTTTAGGTAACCTGGAAAGAATTAACATTATAGGGGTAGTCCTAGAGATTAAGAGGCATGTTATTAAAAAAATTAAAACTGTACACATCTTTATACAACTGCATTAAAAGGAGGGTAATGATTGCTAATTTAATTTCATATATTTCCACTGCACCTGCCTACTAATAGGAGCGTTAAGCGCCTCTGCATTATGGTTTGAAGGGTGTAGTACAGGAGACATATTTATTAAAGATGGTCCAACTAAGCCATTGGCGGGAATAAGTATCTGTGGTCAACCTTATGTAGGACTTGGTTCTTATCTAGGGTTGGTTAGAGATGTCCATGGGTAGCAGTGGCCACTTACCATGAGGTGGGCTGCATTCTTGTTTGCTACTTCTAAATGAATAAATAAATATATATATTGAACTGTTCAATATATATATTTATTCATCTATTGTCAACTATAGATGATATGCAATAAGTCTATTGCTACATACATGTTATATATGCATTTTTTGTTATCTAACATAAAAAAACATACATAAATTTTCGCTCCCTCGGTGCCTTGGCTGCTTTTTCTAATTTTTCCACAACTTCAATCTTCGAGGGTTGTCTCTTTGTGACTATCTCTTCCTCTGAATCACACTGTTTTACAATTTGAACGGCTTTTTTAAATATTTCACGCTTGTAATTAGGAATTTTTATGGCCTTATTTGGATCATTTGCAAGGCCCATATCTCTAAGATTTTTAAATGATGTTTTCCGTATGTCCCAGGCCTCTTTGATAACTTCACTGTAAAAACACAATATACAGATTATTATTTAATTAAAACACGAGTAACGCGGAAAAGCGGAAATATGTTATTACCATTGTACATTGCCTGTACTACGCTCCTTATTCCGCATTCGCTTACGATTTAGTTTATGCAAAAATTTCTTTTTGCGATGTTGCTTCTTAATTTTCATTTTAAGGCTTTTATTCTCAACAAATTTAGTCTATAAGCTATTGTCTATATTGATCACTAATATTCTATGAAAATGTACGCAAGCAGTATTTATAACAAGCGCGAATGACACAAGTTTGCAACAAGATTCGGATTACGTCGAAAACTATTATTTTTTTTATTACAGTGATCAATTATATGACATTTATTAAACTTCAGCAACACAAACACCGAACAGAAGTACTCCGAACTTCGAACACGTGTTTTCATTTTCTTGCACTTTTTCTGTCATTTTGTGGATTTTTTAAATACATTTTAATGCCTTGGATTCAAGTACTTTATAGCCAAACTTCACTTATAGATTACTTATATTTCTTGTCTTAATGAATGTCCTTATAAGACGACGATGATGAAATGGTTCCATAAGGAAGATAATGAGAACCATCCAGTAAAGTAATGGGGAATTATTTGGTTGTAGGACTTTTTTATAACGTCTTGGAAGCAACACAAAAAGTCGCATCTCTCTTATTGCGTTATGCCGCTATATCACTTTCCTACGCACATTATCGAGCGTCTTATGATGAAACCCCACCATTTTTTCACATAAAACACGACTATACACAAGTTTTGAAAAATAAAATCATGTAACGAAACGACCAAAGATTATAATTTATTATATACAAGTATGAAGGATGGAAACTGTTTTCTTTTTATTATATATTCTATAGTAATAAATAGCGCTTTCTACACTTATAGCCCCACAGAAAGATTTTCTCATTTGTCGTGGGTGCCATGGACATACACAAAGACGAATACCCGAACACCCAGACCCAAAAAAGGAATCTAAATTTGTCATTCCCATATCTGTCTGGCCGAGGATGGAACCCTGAACCCACTGCGCGTCAGACCTGTATGGTGACCGCTTCGCCACGCGAGTCGTTAAAATTCTATATATGTTACCGTTAAAACCCGTTCTCAGGTACAACGCGTTTTTTCTACTTAAAACTAGTTTTCACCAAACGCCTTTGTTACAACTAAAATTTCCTAGTTATAATTAAAAGTTCCTCTTTAAATATTTAAAAGTTAGATAAAACTAAATTTTGTTTTGGACCTCAGTTAAAAGCACCCTTCTCCCTTATATTTTTTGTTTTCTTTTATGTTCTAACCAAACCTAACCAATCCTATATGAAATGTTAGGTTGGCCTATATAAAACAATAACTTGACAAAAAAAAATCCCACCATTGTTAGGAAAATTAACCAAACGACATAATTACCAAAAGTAGTATTAAATAAACTTGTTGGGGATTAATTCTTGGTTTATGTTACTAAAAGGAACATTTTTTAGAAACATCATTAATTAAAATCCGAGCCGTAATGGACCCCGGAAAGCGCCACTGCGGGATGCCCATATCGTCATCTTCGGAGTTTTGGATAACCAGTGGAACTTCGGTCCCAACTTCGAATGCCTGGTGCCACGGCTACTGAAAATGGTAGCAGCCCTGGGTAGGCCGTTGCCGAACCTCGGCGGGCCAGAGACGTCGTGTCGCCGTTTCTACACGGGCATCGTGAGATCGGCATCTGTGTAGGCCGACG
This sequence comes from Telegonus apastus, assembly GCA_018250635.1. NCBI lineage: Eukaryota > Metazoa > Arthropoda > Insecta > Lepidoptera > Hesperiidae > Telegonus > Telegonus apastus. The sequence goes on along the minus strand of DWNY01000571.1, from coordinate 10,623 downwards.
CCCTGAATCGCCGAAACATCGCTCTGCTTATGGGTGCAAAGCGACTAATGACAGTCAGGATTATACGAGGCTATGGTGATGGCGGGTTCTTTGCCCTTGGATTTGTAAACAAGAACCCTTGCATAATTATATCAGTTGCGCGAGGAGACGCGCCGATCTCGGAACCGCCCGCCCTCACAGCGGGAACTGGAGGGACAAAGAGCTGAGCTGCGCCAATAGGCTATTGAAACGTGGAAGTCCAGGCTGACGAATCTATCGAGGCCTATCCGTAGGCAATTCGGCGTCCTGTCTTTCTGTTTGACTCATTTTCTTTCGGGATATGGTTGTTTCGGAAGTTACCTGTGTCGGATCGGGCGGGAGCCATCAGCCAGTTGCCATCACTGCTACGATTCCCTTAACGAGACGACCTAGTATACGCTAGAGGAGTGGAGTGCGGAGAGCAGCGCGCTCAATATAGGGGCCGACCTCTCGCTCCCGACCGTGGTTCGCTTCATGATCAGGGACGACAGGCCGTGACAGGCGGTGCGATCCTTCAGCGAAGCAGTAATGTTAGCAAACGAGTCGGCGGAGAGGGCCAGGGAACATGATACATCATCTCAGCCGCTTCGTCGCAGGCACACGGGATGCCGAAGAGCAGGTTTCGCTGAAAGCCTCTCTTTCCCAGTCCCCCGAGCCCACGGAGGCAGATTCGGGAGAATCCAACACGGGTTATTAAAGCTCGAGATTCTGCACACACACACTGCCTTCTGCACACACATCTGATCATTTTGACAAAACGCATTTTGTCTAGTAAAACTACTTTTCCCTAATAGTCCTTTATAGCAGCAGTTAATTCTAGTTGTAACAAAGGCGTTTCGTGAAAACTAGTTTTAACTAGAAAAAAACGCATTATACCTGAGAACGGGTTTTAACGGTAACTTATATAACGGTACGCTGTCATTGACAATTGATAAGCATGCCTTAAGCCGGCGTCGTATGATTGGCTGAATACTCCCATTACGCCATTTTGATAAGACAGTAAAGTTGCCTGTTGTAAACATTAGCGATTTAGAGGCTAACAGTTAGTGGCTATTTTTAGACGCTTTTTTAAAGTAACGCTAGATGTAAAGAGTATATAATCAAAACGGCTTTCATCGCGTTTGGCAATCTTTCCTAAATTCGTCCCAAAATTCAGGTTTTAAAGAAAAATCCCCAAAAACCAATCTATTCTATTTTTAAAACTAGTGTGTAGTCATATTTATAAGGGAAAAAATTGTAAGGTTTTCATGAAAAAGCACTCACTAAAGTACACGTGGGCAGGAAAGTGATATAATCACAGAGATATAATGCAATGCACTGAGAGGTGATTTTTCGTGTTGTTTCCGAGATTCCTTATAAAATCCTAGTACTCCCATTACTTTACTGGACGTGTCTCATCATTATAACCTTCCATATGGAACCATTTCATCAATGCCATTTTCCATATGGATATTCATTATAATCATTATAATGTAAGAAATAAAGATCTGACTCAAGGAATTGACAATAAATGAAGATTGGCTGTAAAGGACTTGTATCTATAGCCGTTAAACTTATTTAAGAAAAATTATATATTTCAAAATAAATGTGATTGTCAAAGGTCGTCACTGTCAAGTTTTCTAACCTTACCATTTTGAAATTTGAATCTATAACTTAAATAACAATGAATAAAACCGGAGCAACACGTTATCAGAAATTTTTGAAATCTGAAAAAGCTAAGACTAAATTAAAGGCCAAAAAAGATTTGCCTAAAGGTACAAATGTAACAAAAACGAACTTCAAAGTGAAAAAAATAGTTATCAAAGAGCAGCTAAAGAAACACGGTGAAGCGGAGCTTTTGTCTACGAGAAAATTAAGTGCTAAAGAGCTTTTGTCTCGTCTAAATCATTTCAATACTAATTCACGGACAGATGCTCTTGAAGGTTTGAGGGAGCTTATAACTTCCTATCCTGAGACTTTAGAACAAAATCTGGGGCAAATTATCCTTGGAGTTACTCCCTTAATACTGAATGTGGAGAAAGTGGTATGTACTTTTAATGCAAGTATCCTCATAGTAAATATTATTCAAAGTATTCATAGTACAAGTACTTATTGTTAATACCTATTTGATAGTGGTCATCATACCTTTTTGGAACAGAAAGGATTCTGCTTAATTCTGCTTGCAATTCTGCAAAATATATATTATGAATCTGGGCACTTCTGAAGTTGTTTGTATGTTAATTGCATCCCTGTCATGGGATTATAAATTTAAAATTTATTTTTCTTACTAATTGTGAGTCACTTTCCAATTTATCTTTTGTTTCAGGTAAGACGTGATACTCTTAAAGTCCTAAATTTGATATTGTCTAATGTGGATCTCGAGAAAATTGACCCATTTTTCGACATCATATCCACATATCTCCGAAGTGCTATGACACATATTGATAATCGGATTCAAGAAGATTCACTTCTATTCCTTGATATTCTTCTCATTTGTACACCAGAAAAAATTGCTGATAATTTCCACAAGATTATTCCCAATTTCTTAGATATGATATCAAAATTGCGTATTGATGCTAAACCAGGACGAACATTAACTGTAAACTTGAATAGCCAGATCACAAGTGTCAAATGGAGAATTAAAGTAATTCACAGACTACAAGAGTTCCTGCATAAATATGCAAAATACAAACATATTGATAATAAAGCCAGTCACGCCGAAGTAAATACAAAATATTTTAATCATCTTCAGCCAAATCATTTCCCGTTATTTAACGTTCAGAATATATCAGTATCTAATATACTAAATGCCAATGGAACACAAAACTTACAAGAAGCAGATGAAGCCGAAAAATTCCAGGTATATGTTGATACTTTGATGCCATTGCTCTTTGAAACTTGGCTTGAAGTATGCCCCAACATAAAGTCAGACAAAAATATAGAAACTGTCATAAGTGAAGATGCAGCAATTTTATTGAAACATATCCTTAAAGTTATGTCATTACTCTGCAGTCTTGTGAAGAATTTCGACAATATAAATCCTAGCAGCAACATAAAAACATTGTTTCTTCAAAAGTACAAGACTCAAGTCAGCCAGCACATTATAAAATCATTCCCATATGTGACCAATATTAGATCCAAGCAAGGAAAAAGTGCTGACTCTGGAATTGAAGAAGTTATTACAGATCCTAAGATGATAGCAGAAAACTTAGAAATTTGTAATTTGTATATAATTTTCAATCCAAATGTCAATGTTAAAAAGCAAATTGAAGAAACTAGGTCAGTTGTATCATATATTGAAAAAACCTTCAATGCAAATTGTAATGAAAATATTTCTGATATTGTCCTGAATATACTGTACACATTATTTTCTAAGGAAGCCACAGGCTGGTCAAAGTCATTAACTATTTTGGACACATTGTTTAATAGAATAATTCAGGTTTATTTTAATGAATTTACTCCAGATGCTTTTAAACAGAAAGTATTTGCCTTGTTATGTAACATAGCATTAAATGAAAATCTATCTCATTTTCATTCTAGTGATGCTTATGAAGGGTGGCTCCAAAACCTTCCTAACATATTATTGGGAAAATCTGTAACAGTACAAACTGTTAATATTATTCATAAATTTGCCACAGCCAATAACAAAACTTTTAATTTAGTTGTTAAGCCGAAACTGAACGCAATGATAGAAAATCTCCCAAAAATTACAATTTCCGATAGTGTTTCAGAAATTAACAGTTATCACAAGCTTTTCTCTTTATTCTACTGGATAAAGGCTTGGGATACTAATTCCCTGAATTTACTCGAAACTCAGTTAATGAATAATGTTTATAAAAATGATTATGGGAAGTATATTTTTGACACTTTAAGATTAAAAAGTGGTGGTATATTGTAGTTATAATAAAAAGCTTAAAATTAGTTATATTTTTTATTTCCATTAATTTAAAACACAAATTTGCATGTGGCTTAGAATGTTTCAAATAACCACAAATACTTAGTGAGGTAGACGCATGTTTGCTTTAACTGATCTGCAATCTGCAAGCGTCTTACATGCTTCATGACTTAATGCAAGCTACCATAGCAGCTTTATAAACATCACACACATTAAAAATGTAGCAAGTCCCACACTTTGCCAGGATTATAACTTTACAATTTACAACTTTTAGTGAAACAAAAAAATCATATATTCGGAATAAAATGCAGTCATATATTTGTGAGAACAAAAGGGATCACACCATTCACTTTTAAAATTAATTTGCAAGTCATCTATTTAAGTTACATATTACATAACAACCATATCACTTATCATACTTTTAATATGCATTCATACACTATTTTATTTAATAATAAAGAGGAACAAATGATTCAGCCAAATGAAATAATTAGGTATCTATAATAAGGTAATTTTGCATTACTTAATCATAGATACATAAGATCTAATATTATCTCGCGACTTAAATAACATACAAATAATTTATATGCATTTATGAAAATTAAATTTTTATTTGTTGTACATGTACATTTTTCATTCTTTACCCTTATTTAACAGAAACTATTATAATTTCAAAAAAGTTACCATACGAGTGAATTCATGTAATAATTCACAAAAATATAGGTACTTTATTGAAAGTGTCCATGGGCCTCGGGTGTTGTCACATTAATATTTCGAACTAGCCTTCCTAGGATCTAACGTCTAATAAATACGACTACTTACAAAAACATTTCACTAATTTTTTGAGTCGTTAAGTATTTCATTTTTGGCAAATTTTGGCTCAAATCATAATTTTAATAGTTTGTATCCTTCTTAAATACCCGATCTATCCGTTCGATTGCGAATACTTCCACTCTCTTATTTATCGTGTCTTTTATATTTTATATATACCTAGATTATCCCTCAGCGGAAATCAATAATTTAAATGGAGGATTATAGCACGAAAAATGAATATACTTTTACAAATTCCGTTGAATATCATCTGTAAGAAATTACACTTAACCAATGATGTATATGTTAACAGATTTTGAAAACTAGTTTTTCAACGAAGTAAGTATTAGAAGTTTTTGTTTCAAAAATGGGCAATCCCACCTATTCAAACGATAATTAACTTATTAATATTACACAAGAATACTATGAATAACTGAAATAAGAATTGACTAAGAATAAATTTGACATAGATATAATACTGAATGCACTTTAAAAATTATTATTGAGAATTATGTTCTCATAAATATAATTGATAAATTATACTATACAGTGCATTTTATGCTTATTTGTTGAATTGGTAACTATCATTTCAGATCAATTTTTAATTGCATATAACATCGACAAGATCTTTCTAATAAGCCTTTAAATTAAAATAATTAATCACAATAAACACTTTGTATTGTTGTAGAAGTTTGCAAAGACGTTGTTTATATCATAAACAAAATATTCCCATAATTACAATAGAGCCCTTCAATCAACAAGCTCCTATTCCATATGCTTGCTTATAGTCGAATTAGTGTATACATTTTGTGATGCTCAATTTATAAAATTTTAAAATAATACGCATTTCCGTGCAATTTATTAAGGCATTTGAATTTAATATCCGACAGAACTTTAGAACAATAACTTGAAACAGATTGGGTCTAAAGTGAGCCACTGATCAATTCATATAAACAATAGCAATATATATACATGATAACATACCTACGACTATTGTGATATTAATTTGCTATTGAGTTTTCCTTTTATTAGATTTTTTTGCGCGAGGTATTGTAGCAGAGGCCGACAGCATTGCCTGAAAATAAAACGAATAAATTGAAAAAGAATACAAAAAAGCGATAAAAGCAACAATGCAGAAAAAAGGACAGTATTTTATGGAATATAATAAACAATAAACAGAGACAAAAGTGGAAATGATACACACACGTTGAATAGTTTGGTTTGAGGAGCGCTCTAACTAAATAACCACAAAGACATCAATAATCGGACTCTTACTATAATAACTTGTATTTTTATTGGTTACCTGTTTATAATTGCAAATACTTTATAATCTACAAAACGTATATTTGAAAATGCACCTTATGGTACACATAGTATCAAATCTTATTTTTTAGTATGTTTGTACATACATTAATATGTTTCATTCTTTACTAGATATAACGTAAAATCTAATTCTTATTTAATATTAAGGTAAATGTTGTATTGACACCGTGACAAACTAGTACTATCGTCAAGTATGCTAGCGCCGCATGCTTTCAGTTGGTGTGATTCGTCTACTTTTCACTTCCACTTGTCTCTCCGTTCTATTATAAAAAAAATCATATCAATAATTTCTGTGTAAGTAACCTACGTATCGTGTTAGAAATTATATATAAACAACTAACTCATGTTAAATGTTATGTGAACTGCTTTTAAAACCTTAAATAGTGTTAGACGATTTTTTTTGTGTTCATATTAATATATTATGTTTGCTATAAAGTTTTTCAGACTATATTGTGATTTTTATTGCAGTAAAACGTAAATTTTATTTATTAGTGGGTAATACATAACTACGAGTAAGTGGGGGTAATACTGTGTTGTAGTAGATTGCGAAAATATACATACGGAATTAAGACACGAAAATAAAGCTCAACAAATAAAAACAGAAAATTAATTACATGCAAATCACAACACACGAAATCTAAAATAAACATACTGTTTTTCTTCAGTACTCCTAATGATAATAGAGATAGGGATTTAGGATTTACACATCTGTGCTTTTAGATGTGGTTGGAATTTCTTCGTGCGATATTGGTAATTTGTATTCTGGGTGACTCTCTAATTTTGCTTCAATAACCTTTTGAAGGGCATCACTCTTTTCAATGACTTCCTGTGCAATTATTTCTTTATCCAAATCATCTGCATCTTTGAAACTAATCTGGTCATCAGATAATTCAATTTGAGTATTATTATCTTTGATGGATATATCAATACTAAAATCGAGATCACTGCAGTTTTCGAATTCGTCGAGGATTTTTTCAGCAGAGGACCTACGGCTTTTATCCCCCGAACTGTTAGAACTGTCATCAACTTTAGAATCTCTATGCCAAAATGCCAATTTGCTCGGTAAATTGAATAATTTTCCTAACCCAGAAGCATGGCTTTTATTCGACTTAGTTGGTTTACCCTTTTGAATATTACCTTTTTCTTCTGAAGCTATAATATCAGTATTTAATCCTTTACATAGTTCATCCTCTGAGATATTCAAGCCCGATATATTTTTCTCCAAATTTATAAAGCTTTCTGCTTCTGAAATCATGGTTGGTTCTTCTGGTATATTCATTTCAATTGGTACTGAAACCGGCGGTAATGGAGCTTTGCTTTTACCATACTTTCCTTTAATTGTTTTTCTACTACTCTTAGGAGAATTTTCAGGAGTACCGAATGAAGCTTCATCGTCACTTTCAGCGGAATAACTATCGTTTCGAAGTGCGTTTATATTGGTAGGTTCTACATTTTCAAGTTTAACATTACTATTATTTATTCCGTCAATATCACCGTAGTCTCGATCGGGAGTTTCGTATGATTCAGCATTCGTATTGCTCATTTGATTACTTACTTCCAAGTCTATGGGAACATTATCACCGACAGGGGTTGATTCTTTATATTCATGGGGTAGATTTTGTGTTGGAATGTCGTTTACGTCTTTGATTTTAGTTATGTCTTCATCGCTTTTATTATCTTTTATAACTCTATCAGATTTTTCAATTGTATTTTTTTGGGCCCAGTCGTTTACTTTAACAGTTTCGTCAACAATTGGGTAATTACCTAGTACTTTGATAATCTTAACTTGATCTCCTACATATTGATATATAAATGGAGGGTCAGTATGAGACAGGAATAGGGGAGATTGAAAATTAACGAGAGAGGGCATATTCGCATAATCAATACTATCGTCGTCGTGTAGCTCCTCGATGGTTACTTCGTTATCCTTTAAATAAAAAGCACTAAGTCTAAATCAAAATCATGAAAGAAAATAATGTAAACACTAATAAATGCAAATTACAGACTTATAAATTTATGATAAAAATAAATTTTAGTGTGCATATATAGATGAATGAATATAGCAATGTGGCATGCGTGACGTGACGAAAAATAAATAGTGCTAGACTTGAACATATCCTAACATTTTTTGAGTAACTAAACTATAATATATATTGTTAATTCTCCATTTTGTCAATGTTGTACATTTTTTCATTCGCTCTATCTATATACACGTGATACTTGAGTAATATACTTAGTTACACCTCGTTATCATAAAAAAAACCTTATACTACTGGTTTTTGAAACATGTTTCATATACAAAATTTAAAACACTTTAAAATAGTAACAGCTACGTCAGTTTTATCTTTATAAATATTGTGAACATTCGTGTTTATGTCTCAATCATTAGTTCATTCTCTAGTGTAAAAGCCCCTTGCCTCCCCTGCCATATCAACTGTCGGTTCACAGTTTTCCTACTAGATCTTATACCGTTCTTAGTCAATTTAATCAACCACATCCCATACGAAATACAAAAAAATCAGCTAGCTTACTTATCAATAAAGTTAGGGCTAAGCGCACTTTACAGTTAGTCTTATATAACTAATATTCCTGAACATAGTTATTATTATAACCACAGTTTTATAATGTAGTAAAATATATATCTTAATTTTAAAACACTTAATGTAATCTATATCAACCATTCATTCTCTTCCTATTTATATTTACTTAATGTAATACAATAAATTCATGTTTAATAGTTGAGTACATCAAATTTTACATAAATGCAATTAGCCCTAACTGTTACAACATACAGTTCTATGGTTTTTACAGCGCACCCTGGTGTGTGAAATGGGAAGCGTAGGTGCCACCGCGATGGCTCAATTTTGTCCCTTAGGGGATTTTGTAACACGCTTAGTGCCAGCACATAACCTGAGCTCTGTTCAGGGTTTAAGATAGATATATTTTTAAACATATTATGAATAAAGAATAACAGGAGACAGTCTTGATTTTGCCAAAATATTGTAAAGTATTTTCTAAAGAAAGTAAAAAAATATATCATTTTCCAAAATTGATATAATTGTCATGTCTGCCAGTAATATAAAAACAACTGTCATATAGTAATATTATATGAATATTAATGTTTATTTCATATACTGAGTTTCCAAGATTAAGGTTTTAGGAGTTTCTTCTTCAACATCGCCGTTTCTACTTCTCTTCAAATCCCTAGACCAAAGCTCAGGCGTACTGACTTCGAGAGCCAAATTACACCTTCAACCTTTAAGCGCTCTAAGCCTTTCTTAGCCTTAGCATATCTCTAACTTACTAACAAATAGACATCGGGACAACATAGAAAAAAAAATTGTTGCAACTTCGTTAACAACGATTCGTTAATAACATTATCTGTTGCATCAAGTTGCTAAGTAACCTGAAATTGCGATTGAAGAAATTGTAACCTTCGAAAAATTGCTTTACAGATTTAGTATTCCCATCCCAATGTTTATTTGTTATCATATAATGATATCGTCGGCTGTAAGAGTATAGATGCTAAATCAACTTTTTCAATAAAAAAGTAATAAAATAATGTAAGAGATCGAATAGCTTTAACTTAAATTTTCTAATGAGATATTTTCTGTCAATAAGGTTGGTTATTTCTCTCAACTACACTTTTTTCGCTAATAAACCCTAGACAAAATACAGACAATGTAGGGAATCACTGTGCTAGGCTCACAGGGTAGTGTTACGATACCTCAAATAACATAGGAAGTTGATTTAACGCTAGTACTCTTTAAACCGTAGAACCTAGTCAAGAGAACGATAGTGACAAATAGTTTATCCTTAGATAGAATGTGCGTCCAGGCGGCGGCAGTGTTACCAGACCTCAAATAATATAACAGGTGTTATCGTTTTACAAGCAGTGTGCGATAACTTGTAACCTGAGTACGATGACGTCACATTTGTGTATGTTTCTTTCGGTTACATGAAAATGTCACTAAGAGATAATTAACGTCGAGCAGTAATTTATTTCGTAGAGTAATATCGATTGAGTATACTTAAACATCGAAAACTAATTTGTATCACACGCAGGTATCAAGTTATCGCGCACAGTTTGTAGTCGAGAGCCTTTTTTTGTGTCACGCGGGTTAAGTCCGTGCTCGTTATACACTCCAGTAATACCATTGAAAGGCAATACGCACGCAAATCCGCTTAACAAAAAAAAGTTGTCGATAAACCCAAACCCGCGAACAAGCGACACGTACCGTCGCCTAATATCAGTGCGTCAGGGATGATCGATGTAGATAATATTTATTTGAAATCGATGCTCCAATAACGATATGTCGATATTATCAACCACTACAGATCGATATTTTACAATATCGATGAGAAACTCTATAAACCCTAAAAGCATACCGCCAATATATTCGTAACTCAATTTAAATAGCGTAAACATTTTTAAACCGTAAAGATTATTAAAATTAACATATCAATTAATCAAATCAGCAACAACGTCGATACTTCATTTAAATAATCGACACATAGGCATTATCGACAATTCCGAGCTAAACATCGACATTGCAACGATATCGACAAGCATCGAGCGTCCCTACGGCGGCGGCGTT
>DWNY01000570.1:0-15662 GCA_018250635.1 Telegonus apastus | reverse complement strand
CTGCAGTCGGACGTCGTCGTGTTCACTGCGGAACGACCACCAGACTGTTTTATAAATCTGCGCTGCAGTCGGACGTGGTCGTGTTCAATGCGGACCGACCGCGACACTGATTTATAACTTTATGCTGCAGTCGGACGTCGTCGTGTTCACTCGTCGTCGTTACTCTGTAGTTGTCAGTAACGACGAGTGTTATAACTCTTTGGCGTTCTCTATTAGCCGTGAAATGAGGAATAAAGTGGAGTGAGTGATTGATTTTAGAGGGGAGTTGAACTGAGAGATAGGCGGATGCTCCGCCTTTTTCAATACGTCATAAATTCTTTGAAAAGGTGGTAGAAGGCTTCATGGTTCGACTCCGGCGTCACCACTGCCATACGTATTCCTGCCTTATAATGTTCTATCTCATCAGAGGTAGCACCGCGTTTGTGCCCAACCTCAGGTAAGACAGCTCATCTTATCTGGGGTAGACGACAAATGTCCATGGGCGGCAGGGGTCACTTACCATCAGGTGCACTGCATGCTCGTTTGCTACTCCCATATTATAAGAACAAACCCTGGCAGCCTCACCCTGGTTGATCCCGTCAGTGGACTGGCTCCTGGCGAGCGCTATCCGCTGCTCGTGCCGCATCATGCTCAGCCTGAAACTGAGGTAGTCGATCAGCACGTCCAGCCCCTGGTTCTGTTCGTTGAGGAACTCGCGGACCCATCTGAAACACAGTTAGGTGTGGTTAGGGAAACATACTTATTCGAGCCGTTCCTACTTAGTCCTCAGGAGTAGCAACGCACCTGTGGCCGACCTCAGGTAGGAGTGTGATCTTATCTGGGGTTGATTACAGATGTCCATGGGCGGCAGTGGCCACTTACCATCAGGTGGGCTGCATGCTCGTTTGCTACTTCCAAAACAGAAAAAAAAGTTAGTCAAAAACGTTATTATATGTATGTCTTTTTTTGAGAATAAATGTCTTATACAATAATAATACATAATTTACTCGCTTCATGTTTTGTGATAAGGAGTCATCCATAAATTACGTCACACGTTAAGGGGGAGGGGGTCTAAGTGTTACATTGTGTGACTAGGGGTGGGGAGGGGTCCTAAATTTCGTGATGTGACATTTCAAAATATTATATTTTTCTAATAATTTTATATTTTTGTGTATGTGACATCATATAATCTCCTCTAGAGTGATGTCACAAAATATTTGACATCACTCTAGAGGAAGAGGTGGAGGGTGTCTCAGAAATGTGACCAGTTGTGACAAGATCGGTGGAGGGGTCAAAATATTGTGATGTGTGACGTAATTGATGGATGGCTTCTAAGTAGAAAAGAAAGAAATTAATGTAGTCCTACAAAGTCATATGAAGCAATGCTAAGATACCCTTTATGTCGCAAAGACATAATAAGTGTATATTACTGATTATCCTGATGGTTGGTCTAAATTTAGAATGATTATCTAGGCACAGGACACTAGGCAGTGACCCTAATTAAATTTTAAGGCATAAATAAATTTTGATATTATGCACTATGTTAAGAACTTCTATTACCTATTCTACTTTTGCCATTTTTTGATTATCTGTTAAGAGTACACGCAACTCACTCTATATGATTCGTACGAAGCGATATCTCCAAATCCCTAAGAACTTGTGTCGATGTAGAGTCGCCGACCATTTTTCGTTTCTGGAATGAAAAGAATATCAATAAATTTTAATTATATAATAAAAATCATAGGAGTTAATCAGAATTAATCATATGGATACAGCAACAACTCATCGAAACATATACAGCATACTCCGCCAATATACACATTAAGGTTGATTAGGGAAAGAAGTGTGGGTTAGTGGATCCTTGTCGGAGGTTATCAAATTATATCGGAAAATAGAAAAAAGTACGACTTTGTCATCTTTTTTTATAGTTTGGAAGTAGCAACCGAGCATACAGTCCACCTGGTGGTATGAAGCCATTGCAACCCATGAACGTCTGTAATCAACCCCAGATAAGTGCTATCTAAGATTGACCGCAGATGCGTTGCTACCCCTGAAGTCTAAGATGGAACGCCTCGGATAAGTATGTCTCCCGTAACGCACTTGTCAGACCAGAACACAGCAGCGCTTACCACTGCTGGTATTAGGCAGAAATAGATGTGGCGGTGTTATCTAATCATAAGAACTAAGTACAATATTATCTTAACTTTATCGTTTTCACAGCGATCATACCAACATTTAACCCTTCCTACAGCGATTACGCATCCAACTGTATCCGACGTTACTCAATTTTGTAAATATTTTACCATCTACACAAGCCAAGGCGGTACGTGTGTCCCATCAACAATATATCACTATTATGACTTGAACGACAAACTCAAAGCATAAAGCTTTCATTATTCCTCCTCATAAATCATAACTGATCACGACACGGCCGGTCGCACATCATCATACATGCGGATGACTATAGTCTCTCCAAATAACACGGCACGTTACGCCGATCAGATAGATGTATCCTTAAAAAGTCCGCATTCCTATAGTGTGTTGGAGCGAAATCTATACACCCGCCACGTTTTTAGAGTGGCGCAAGTTTTGAGACGCAGCGAAGTTTGATTTGGCACAGGAGATTATACTAAACAGTCCCTTGACTTTTTTCAAGCAATCGACTTCGTTAGTTTTTCCCATGTTGTTACGTTGCCGTTCAGTAAATAATATAGGTGGCCAGCGTGAGAAGAGCACTTCGCGCAAGGAGGACTTGGACTCTCTGCGCCCTTTCAATTTTTTTCTAAGATTATATACATTTTCCCAACAATGGACTTTATGAGGAAATATATAAGGAAAAATGTTATCATAATATTGAAATGCCACCCAGAAATTCAGCTTTTTGAACCTAGACCAGACATAGGTACATCCAAATGATTAATTTAAAATTATGTTCTAGGTCTGATTGTTTGTCTTTTTCCTTTGGCTATTAACGTGAGAGGCCATAGTTTTAAAGGTGTTATAGTACTTGGCGGTTCGTCTTCGGATTCACCATAATTTATTTCCGCTTATACCTTGCGACACGACAGACCGGCAGGCCTGGGGCCGCAACGGCCGCGCGGCGATCGCGACTCGACCCCACGACTGCGACCTCGTGCGTATCAGATGACACTCGTTACGTGATCCGATGATAATATTGGGAGATTCGTATCTCACGTTATTGACTTCCTGTGATCTCTATCGCATGTATTATGAACAGGCGTGCGGCTTTGAAGACGGTAGGTAATACTGGTAGGTTGTATGCGTTTGATATAATCAAATTGGACCTATTTATGGTTCTAATATTTATTTGTATCATGTGATATAAGGCATCTATTATTACATCATTACATCACAGTAAAACCACGCTTAGTCGCTAATGGACATGTTTTAATACTGACATTATGTTATGTGTTTGGCCAAGCCAATCAACATCTACTGATTTAATCAATGTGCACATTACACATATACTGTGCTGAGTTCACAGGTTTATCCAAACATAAAGTGATTGCGTATTATAGAACTCGTATGGGTACTTCGGACTCCACGACTCAAACAAATAGACAGATATCTTAAATAGGAATGTTGATTTTGAACTCAACCGTTAGAAAGATTTTTGAAAATAATATGAGCTCTCGCATAGGATACATAAGATTATCTGGTACACGTCCTTCGAAAAACTCTCGTGTAAATCAAATTCACTTTCGGCAATGATATATTAAATGGCAACAGGTACCCATAGACAACTGTAATCAACCCCCGATAAGACCAGTCATACCTGATTTTGGCCACATAACAGATCGCATGCTACTCCTGAGCACCAATTGGGGACGCCTTGACCATAGTTATTATGGCTCCCTTACCACACACTTCAAACCAAAATACCACAGAACCAGCGCTGCTATTAGACAGTAATAGGTGTGACAGTGGTGTCTGCGGAATCTAACCACGAAGGGTTCTATCAACTTTTCTACTATCCTTTATGGCGTGACAGACAATTTAACGACGTTTTAATATCGCCGAAGACACGCGGGCACAGGCAGCCTTTGTTGTGTAAATACAACAATTTCCAAAACATAATCCACCGTCACTGGCACAATTATTGGAAACAGGCGGTACAATGGCTCGCATGACGCAAGGTTCTCACGGCGAGGCGCCGTCTTCAATCAGTGACTCACGTTGAGAGCATTCACACCTTACGACCACAGGTTGAAAGGTCGGATCGACGTCGTAGGATGCACTACGTTTGCATAGAAATTAATTAAATCTAAATGTTTATTGGCTTGGAAATATCTAACTCTTAATCTTCTTGTCGATAGTGTTGAAGATGTCTTGTTTCCGCAACTGATTTTCATATTTTGATTACAACATAATTTATTCATGACTTTTTGAACTCATCTCTGTAAGTATACAGGTCTATAGCCATTTAAATCAAGATGTGCACGCTAAAACAACACTATACAGGGAATACCATAACAACACGTGTAAATAATGACTAACAATAACAATTTCACAGTAAATTAAGAAAACAAAGATCCAAAGAACACCTCCCTCAACAATAGGTAGGTTAGCCTATTAATAGGTAAGCCTAAGCCTAGCCTAGCCTAATAGGTAGCCTATTGGTAGATATCTACACCTATAGGTAGGTACCTACACAGATTCCTCACACTTCAACAAGCCATGAGACAATCAGACAACCTAACAAAGCACACATTCTGCAAGACACCAAGCAAAAAGCACTAAAGTACGTCCGCCACCACACCCTGAGCCCATGGGACCGTGTCATTAATCACAATGAAGCCCATTTAATTTGCGATCGCATCGTATGTAAGGGAGGAGACGTGGATTAATCGCCTTGTATTTGCGACAAGGACCTAAAGACCTAAGTATTCCAATGATTAAGATCACGCGATTCATTTTATAACAATTATGAACGATCAAAGCGAACGCCTCATTTTTAGCTGTTTTATTGATGACTACTCGTCGTCAACCCATTATTATCCCACTGCTGGCCACGGGTCTTCACTCAGAGTGAGAGGGCTTTTAGGCCTTAGTCCACCGCGCTGGCCAAGTGCGAATTGGTAGACTTCACACACCTTCAAGAACTTTTTTTAAGAACTCTCAGGCGTGCAGGTTTCCTCACGATTTTTTCCTTCACCGTTAAAGTTGGTGATAATTATTAATTTCTAATACGCATAAAACTTCGAAAAGTCAGTGGTGCGCGCCTGGGATTTGAACCTCGAATCCCCCGATGGAGAAGCCGAGTTTCAACCATTAGGCTATAACGGCAGGGATAATAGTAGTAAAATATAAATCACGATATAACTCTTTTAACAACTGCAGTTTTGAGTAAACGACCGTATATATATAAACAGTCGGACGTATTTCGCATTTTTTATATTAATATTAAAATAAACCGAGCTCAGCTGAATTTCACGCCTGAGTGAATTTTGAAGTTGCGTCGCAGGTAATGCGGGGGAGATAATTTTTAGAATAGAAAAAAAAACGGAAATATTTTCATTAATGCTTATGAAACTTAGAAAAAAGTATTAAGTTTTATTACAAGTGCGTTAGGTTCGAAATAGTTGAAAGTAATTTATATAAAATTTTCAGTGATATATGAGGATTATGTTGTAATGTTGTTTTAAACTTATATATTAATACGTGAAGCGAAAATTATCGGAACTACTTTGGAATACTGCGTGTATGAAATGCGTGTATGAAGTGTATGCGTGTGTTATGAAATTAGACATACATGAAAGTTCATGAACAGAAGAAGCGAGGAGAATATTTATGTACAATAATTGTTACAAGTATATTAAATTCAACTGAATAAATGATGCACTGTTTACATTACTGACAATGTTAAAAACAATGTGGCCAACCATGTCAGATGTGAAATTAAACCTCATTTTCCATATAATGAATGTTTTTCTAATGCGCAGACGAAAAATACGCATAAAAGTTAAAAAAAAAATAGTTTTCTTTTTTTTAATTATGGTCGAATTTCGACCTTTGTGGCGATTGTGATTTGATTTTAAAAAAATGTTTAATATTTATGTTTCCCATACCACATCCTTCAAAGCAGAACACAGCTGCGCTTATTACTGCTGTTATTAGGCACATATACATAGGTGTGGCGAAAATCGGCTTTTTAAGAGCGGCTGACTTCATTTGACCCTTCTATTGAAAATTATGGAATCAGTTATTTTGAATTTCATTGTAATAATTGTTATAGGTCATTATCAATTTTTATTAGTTTAAAACTTTTGAGATATTGCACACAACTTTTCAAATTACTTTAGGAAGGAACATAATTATTTATTGGAGAAAACCATTTTTTTGGAAAATTGGTTGAAAGATAAATTTAACAAAAGTTCTTGCTAAATTGCTACTATTTACTAATGCACTAAAACCAATAGTATTAAAACGCTCAGAGAGGTTTACGAATGCTTTGTTTATTCTGCATTACCTTACAAGAATAGATCTTTATAGTTTTACATACTTCAATTTTTGTGACTTTTTAATAATCTCTAAATTATAATGTGGCATTAGATTCTAATGACATTTGCAATTCAAAACAAGGCTCCATTCCAAAAAAATACAAATGAAGAAATATTTAATAGGTAACATAAATTATCAATTATCTTCGAATTATATGATCTGTATATAAACTGCCGGGATATTACTGTAACAATACTTATTCTGACATTCACTTGATTTGAAAGAAACATAAGTTATTATAGAACTCATTGAAAATCTATTACATTTGTACGACAAAAGTGCCGAGTTCATCGCCAGCTTTACATTTGCATTTATCACAGAATGTGTTAATAGTACCCAAGAGAACTGAAAGCAAAGAATCGTCAATATCGAGTCTTCGTGGCCAAAGGAGAACCATATTGATATTGCCACAATATAAAACCGTACAGTCCTTAAAGTGACAGAGTAGTCGGTAGTTTCCAAAGGAAAATACGTAAAAAAACTAAATTGTCTACAGGAAAATGAATGTGCTATCGAAAATTGTGATCCCAAAAACGAATGTGACATCAATGTACATTATAAGCGAGATGGAAGAATTCGCTAGAGAGGAATTCTTTAGGCTTAAGAAGATTCTGGAGATAAAGCGAAGAATGTACGGGGATCAAAAACAGAAAACGAAGGAACCAGTGATGTGCACGACTTGCGAGCCGAGCACAGAGTGGGCTGTGATTGACAGATGTGTAAATTGTGACGCTTTGGTACTCCCTGAGCCAGAAAAGAAGGAGGAAGACGAAAAACTTGAAGAATTCAAAACGCATTTAAGTGAAATACTAACTGTCACTAAGGAAATGGAGGAAACTGGCGCTATAGCGGCCAGCGTTGAGGATTTCATTAAAACAGTGGAAGAGCTGAAAGAAAAGTTGGAGCAAAAACCCAAAACCACTCAAGAAGAGGGCGAAGAGGGTGAACAGGTACCCTACGATGAAGAGTTGAATAAATTGTGTGAAGATTGTAAGAAGAAATATTTAGAAGACAAAGCTGCTGCTCTTCAAGAATCTGAACCGGTAGAAACTAAGCCAGAGCCGTTATCTGAACCGGTACCTCAGCCTGTACCGGAACCGAAACCAGCCATTCCTGTCGCCCCTGAACCAATGCCATACCAACCTGTGTCCGATTTAGAACTTGGGACATTCGAAACTGAGGTTAAGGAAATCACTAAAGTTATTAGGGTTAAGAAAGAAGACGGGTCTGTCAGAGAAGAAAAGAAGGTCATTAAAGTTAAGAAAGAGGTTCGGACTCCGTTTACAGGGAAAGCAGTCCCACCACCGAATCCAATAAACCAGGAACGGGCTGGTAGAATTACATATCAACCATCGGCAACGTCGGGAACTTCATCAAAATCGAATCCCTATTCTGGTTCGAGGACCATTGGAGTTGTTACCACTAAAAGCTTATATCACTTCCATTCTATTCCACGTCAAAGGAAAGTAAATTCGGAAATTCTCAATCCACCATCGCCCATGTCCAATCCAGTTGTACGTTACTGCATGTCATCTGTGACTTTACTTTCGATTGATTTTGGAGAATACAGTCCTATTACAATAAACAGTTGCATAGATTACGATGGACTTTAATAATTAGTTTTGTTCAAAAGAAGCATCTTGTTATAATAACATTTTCTTCCGCTCAGATAATAAACACAATAAGTAATCTCAGTTTATTTTTTGATTTTTTCACTATGAAAATTATGTCTCCTAAAAGAGTTTGATTGTTTTACTTTTAAATTTAGTAATTAAAATGATTGTTTTCAATAAAATTACACATTAAGAAGTTCTTATTGAAGAAGATTGGGTTCACGGCAGCTTTAGAAACCAGAAATAAATGTGTTTGAATCGAGAAATTATATTTGTCTACAGGCGATTGAACGTAATGAAAAAAATAGTTATACCAAAATTAAATGTTACCGCTCAGTATATTTTATCTGAATTAGAAGAATTGGCGAGGGAAGAATTTCACAGACTTAAAAAAGTTAAAGAGAAAAAGAGAAAAGATAAAGAAAAGAAACATGATCATGCAAAAGGCCATTTTTGTCCAATATGTGATAAAAGGACGGATGAAACAGCAAAAGTTGTAATTGATACTGAACCAGATTACTTTTTGGAACCTAAGCCGGTAGTGGAACCACCAAAACCAAAACCTATAGAAGCAAAACCACCAGAATTGGTACCACTTACGGAGTCTTATAGGACTCTCTCACCTCCTGATTCAACTACCTATCCTGCTCCATCTACTGGTATTGCTAGTGCAGTAGAAATAGAAAACAGATTGAACTACATCAAAAGACAAATAACAAATATTATTGCTACCAGTAAAGAATTCATTGGAACGGGCATCGATAGTTTTGATGTTAATGAGTTCTTAAGGGTATGTGAGGAGGCAAAAATTAGAATAGAACATTTCTTCGAGGCTGAAACTACAGGTAAACCTAATGAAGTAACAGATGAACTAAGTTGTGATAAGTGCCGTTTGCAAGGAGGTACTAAAGAGATTCAAAAAGATGATAAAATACAGCAAACAGTTCAAGTAGAAGAATTGACAACTCATATTGATGACGTAATGCAAATGGCTCAAGATTACGAAGCTGAAGGACTTCTTACGCCTGGTGTGGAAGACTTTATTAAGTCTTGTACAATAATTAAAGCAAAAATAGAAGGTAAGCCAATTCCACAAACTCAAAAGGATATAGACGAATCAAAATTGGATCACTTAAAGGATCATGTCAGTGAATTGGAAGAGTTAACAGTGAAAATGCAAGAGAAGAAAATAACTTCAGAGAGCGTTGAGAAATTTGTGTCTAAGTGCAAAGAATTCAAGAGAAAAATAGAAGAAGATAGAGAAAAACTACAGGAAAGAAAAGCGCTTGAAGAACTATCACAGCATATTGATAGAACAGTTGGAATCGGTAAAGATGCACAAAAAGAAGGCCTTTTAGGTGAGAGCGTCGAAGATTTTATAAAGTCAATTGGAGACGTGAAAAGGAATATTAATCAAGATGGATACGCAGATGTTGTTAATGATACACCAGAACCTAATGTATTAGATGCACTTAAATTACAAATCGATTATATAATTAAGTCTGTTGCTAAGCTTAGATCGGGAAATATTATATCAGTGAGCGTAGACAAATTCTTAAACTCATGCGAAGATGCAAAAGCAAGGATAGATCTATATCAAAAATATACTCCCACTGATTTGGAGAAGCGAACCATTTATCCTACTTGTAGCGATCGTTGTGTGTGTGATGGACAAAACGCCCCTGAGGACACGTGTGAGAGATGTCAAAACATGGCAGACCTACTGCCATATGTAGAAGAACTGTCACCTCCGTGTGCGTCCTGTGACGACCATCCTAAGAAAAAAGTTGCATCTACCGAATCTATATGCATAACTTGTTCACAACCCATAGAAGAAGATATTTTACTACCAGAACCGACTCCGAATGTAACTCCACAAGAATCAAATGTGTGTGAAGTGTGCGAAGGGCAAATAATGGAAACAGAACCGGAAGAAGAAGATAAAACTGTACCAGCTGTCGATAGCTCGTTGGGCTACTTCGAAAAGAAAGTTCGTACGATAACAAAAGTGAAGAGAACACAAAATCCTGATGGTACAATACGGGAAGAGAAAGAGACGATAACAGTGAGGACAGAGAAGCACGATCCAACCGAAACGTCATTACTGGATGACGATGAGAATGAGGAATATGACGTATCCTACGAGTCATTATTAAATGATGACGATGAAAAGCGGGTAGCCGTTTGCTCGACACCAAGCCAAAATCAACGTGGTTTCTTATTTCTAAATAATAAAGCTAAATCTGAAATTATATTTAGAGTGTCTCAAAAACAGTCGCCAATGCTGAAAAATTGGGCATCATATGATATGTTGTTAGATGTTAAAGACAGTAACTCTATTGGAAATGATTCGGTTTCTATTGAATTGAACGTTTGTTCTTTATATTGTAACAGTAACATGATACAGCATAGTTCTCTTTGTAATGATTGATATTCAAATTATAATTCTTGATGCGATTTTTTTCAATTCGAAAGATTTTTATTTAATACTTCCATTTAAATAATTATTACGATAATAATTCACATTTATACTTTTATGTGAACTACAGATAATTAACATTCATAAGATACTTATTACGCTTTTATTTTGTGTACAAATATAATATTATAATGTATTACCGTCATCATGAGTTAATTCATTCATGAAGGAAAAAAATATTGAATATTTACTTATAATAACACGGGATATTAATGATTTCGACCGCTGACGGAAGGGTGAACATTGGCAACTTTTCAAAAAGGTGATGGCAATTAAGATTGTGGTTTGTACGCAGGAAATGGAATGTTCTGTCGAAACTGGTCGTGCCGAGGGTACAGCTAAGTATGAGGTACATTACTTCTGAATTGGAAGAGATAGAAAGGGAAGATAACTTTCGTTTGAAAAGGTTCAAAGAGTTGAAGTACAAGAATAAGAAAGGTGACGATAATACGAATAAGCGGTGTTATTGCAAGAAACAGCCAGAAAAAGGCGACGACTTTGTATGCTTTGTGTGTAAGCAAGAGGAAGAAAGAAAACAAAAGAAAAGTCCCTGTGTCGTCACCATTGAGCCTGGCGTTGAAGTTATTGGAGATAAAGCTTCTTCTTTCAACACGGTTAATAAAAAACGCCTAGACGATCTCAATGTGCATTTGGAGAAGGTTATAAGTTTAACTTGCCAATGCAAGTTTGATGGGTTAGTATCACAAAGCGTGGACAGACTTATATATGCATGTGAAGAAGTTAGATGTAAACTAGAAACTGATCAAAAACAAACTGCTGTCGATGAGCAAGAATCTCAAAGCTGTTGCAATTCTTGTAAGGAGGAAGAGCAAGTAACAGAATCAGAGGAAACGCCTCCTGAAAGTGGTAAAGAGCCAGAAGAAATACCGGATGAAAATGAAGAAGATTCATTAGGCTATTTTGAAACTAAATTCAAAGAAACAGTAAAGATTATGAAGTTTAAAAATGAAGATGGAACCATTAGCGAAGAAAGACAAGTAGTAACAGTTAAAACAGAGAAGAAACATCCGCATAAGACTAACGAATTTGGAGTAAGTCCTTGCTGCAAAGTACAACAAATATCTTCGATTACCAGTGAAGGTAAGAGTAATGATGTTAAGTCTAAGCATCCAAAAGAAACTAAATCAGAAGAGATTCCATATTGTATGGAAAAAGAACAAACGAAAGTGAGGTCATGCATTTCAGATTCTGGCTCTAAAGAGAAGGAAAAGAAAGAATCAGATGATTCTTCTAAAGTTAAGTCAAAAAAATCTTCAGTAGGTAAATCCTGTAAGGTTTGTGATGCCGCAACTGACCCTAAACCATCATCAGCTGTATGTTGCGATAAAAAGAGTCCTCCTAAAAGATTAAGTAAGAAATCCAATGTTTGTGTGAAGTGTTCTAATAATTCTAACAAAAGTTTAAAAAAAGAACCCTTAAAGAAAGACGTTGCATGTGACTGTAAAACAGAAGTACAAACAGTATGCTGTGATTCTATGTGGAAGGATGTTGCAACTTCCTCCACAGGTTTAGCAGACAGTTCTGAAGAAGAAGAGCTGTCTCTATGCATAAAAGCATCTAAGAAGACTGAGCCGGCTGATGAGGCAGATAAAGAGTCAGTAGATCAGAAATCAGCAAACATTAGCATAAAAATAAGTTATGATAAAGGAAGTGATGAGGAAGAAAATAATAAATCATCACACATTTGCAGTATATGCAGTCAATGCAGTTCGCTTATGAAAGATACTTCAACAACTACAAGTAATATCGTATTGGAATACCGAGAAAAACCAAGTTCAAACAAAATTCACCCGTGTCTTTCCTCACCAACTGAAATAAAGAAATCTAGTCCTAAGATTGATAACAAACCAAAGCCTTGTTGCAAAGACACCAAAACGGACGAAAAACCGAAAACTTGTTGCAAAATAAGAATTATATCAAACCAAATCGGAAGTAAAGAAAAAAGCGTGCAAGAATTCATATTTTTCGGAAACATACTCGATGCAGTTAAAAAAATCCTTGCGCCTACTACATCAGATGAGAGCTTTATGAAAGCGCAGGAGTCAAAAGAAACAAACGGTACGAAAACTTGTAAAAATGCAAACACTCCATCCAAAAAATCGTCGCTTAAGTCCATTTGTAAATCTTGTGAGAGTAAAAAAGTTCCATCCAAAGGTTTAGAGAAAAGTCAATCTTGTCCGCAATGCAGTGAAAAAAGTGTTGAGAAATCCATATCGTGGTCTCATAAACGGTCAAAAAGTGCCGATAATGCAAAGGGAACCCCAAAATCGTGCAGTTGTGCGCCTCGTGCCGAAGTTACTTCAACTTGCTCAGTATGCGGAAGTGAATTTGCTAAAGATGCAAAGTCTAATTCATCTGCTAAACTCGAAGAAGATGTATGTCTTTCTTGTGAGATCGAAAGTTGCCCACTATTAAGAACCACTACGTCATCTGCAACTGATTATAATGACCAAGACGCAGGATGTGTTTGTCACCCTAAAAACCCACCGACAAAATCTTCACAGTCAAAGTGCGAAATTTGCCATCGTGACAAACCCGCGAAGCCTCCGAAGCCAAAGTGTAAAATATGTTATCCAGAAAAAGATCCATGTAGTTGCAACACAAAAGATCAGAAGCTGGAACCGTCCAAAAAGATTGAAGCCTTAGAATCAAAATGTAATGTGTGCAATCGTAAAAAAACCCAATGTGAATGCAACCCAAAGGAAACAAAAGTGGAGACCAAATCTTCAAAATCAAAGAGCAAAACATGCGATCCTGATAAACCCCAATATGAATGTTGCCCACCAAAGAATTACGACAATGGGGAGATGGAGCGTCCTAAGCCAAAGTGTAAAATATGTTATCCCGAAGAAGATCCGTGCAACTGTAAATCAAAAGACCAAAACAAAGAAACGCCCAAGGAGACTGAAGATCTAGAATTAAAATGTAATGTATGCGATCGTAATAAAGCTCAGTGTGAATGTTATCCAAAGAATACAAAGATGGACCCAGAACCTTTGAAACCTAAGTGCAAAACTTGCCAGCCTGAGGAACCCCAATATAAATGTTGTCCACCAAAGATTGAAGAGAATAAGCAGATTGAACCGTCGAAGTCAAAGTGTAAAATATGTTATCCTGAAGAAGATCCGTGCAACTGTCACTCAAAAGAACTGCCCAAGAAGACTGAAGCTTCAGAATTGAAATGTGATGTATGCAATCGTAATAAATCCCAGTGTGAATGTTCTTCAAAGAGTACAAAAATGAAGACAGAACCTTTGAAACCAAAGTGCAAAACATGCCAGCCTGAGGAACCCCAATATAAATGTTGTCCACCAAAGATTGAAGAAGATAAGCAGATTGAGCCGTCGAAGCCAAAGTGTAAAATATGTTATCCTGAAGAAGATCCTTGCAACTGTCACTCAAAAGAACAAAAACAAGAACCGCCCAAGAAGACTGAAGCTCCAGAATTGAAATGTGATGTATGCAATCGTAGTAAAGCTCAGTGTGTGTGTTATCAAAATAATATAAAGACGGAGACAGAATCTAAAAAACCAAAATGCAAAACATGTTTCTCTGATGAGAATAAAACAACTAAGTCCGTTCAAACCGGGACACCTTGCTGCAAGCCAGAAGATACCAAGAATCAAGACAATGGTTTGTGTCCATTATGCTCGACGGATCAAATATCAAGTTTACCGGCCGATTCTTCAAAGTCGTTATGTTGTGACACGTCACGTATGGATAGAGATGAGATTGATTGCAAGAAATGTGTCGGAGTTGAGACAAAGGATGCGGCAACTTCAACGAGAAGGTCAGACAGGTATGACGTGAGGCCGTTGAATTTGTTGAAGCCGACGAAGAAACTGACCTGCACCTGTCACTCTGACTCCTACCTGACTCAGAAAGCGGCTAAACCGCCTAAGAGGTGTTCATCTTGTCACGCTGATTACTATAAGTAGTTATTTTAGGTAACCACTTAACGCTTGGCGAAATTTTGCATTAACAGATAAATATTGAAAAGTGGTTAAAACGGGGGTATTATGAATTTAATTAAAAATATATAGTTGCAATAAAAATACTAATCACAAACTATAGTGGATAACTTTGTTTTTTTTTTTTTATGTTTTTAATGATTGTCACAGTAGGTATCTGGTTTTATATTTATATTTTTATTCACTTATAACCCGTCAAATTGTTTCCGAAAATAAAGTTCAATGCATACACAGTCATAAACATTTTTATTGTTTATTTAAAATTGACTAATGGTCACTGTATACCTAGTAACGCCCGCCTCATTTAACGCCTTTAAACGACACTGTTTTAGTTTTACTGTTATTTTACATGTAATTGTACAAATAAAATAGACAGACAAAATACGTAGAAAAAAAAACTGTTTTTAGTATGATGGAAAAAGTATATATTCTTCCTCGCGGTTTCATCGTCGTAAAAGAAGTAAAAAGGCATACATTACTATCTGCCTAATAGCAACTGACAGTAACGCCGGCGACGACTGCCGCATGCGCGTGGAGTGCAAGTTAATGCTTTTTTCAAAAATTAAAGCCTAAGTTACGCCTTACACCTTCAGATATCTTCCAGTGAAAGTCTCGTCAAAATCGGTCCAGCCGTTTAGAAGATCACCTCAGCAAACAGACAGATAGACAAAAAAATATTACAATGATTTTTTTGTTATTGGTATCGTGTATAATTTCATATTCATTAAGTAAAAAGTTGTTATTTTGACATTACAAACAGAGACTTCAATTTTATTTATTTGTATAGAGTAAATATATAGTATAAAACACGTGGCGAACAGGTAGGTAACCTCTTTCCTTCGGGATATCGGTTAAAAAGTTTTAACCCGTGTTGCTAATGTCGTAATTTAAAAAAACAACGAATTATTGTAATTTATTCTACTGATTTCTTTTGATTTCCGTCTCAATTACTCGAATAATTGGCTACAATTGTTTTCGTCTCCGCACTCCTTTTGTCTGGTTTGAACACATCATAGATTAAGAATTAACAGTAGTTCAGGAAGAATAGATTAATACCTACGAATTCCTATGTTCAGT
>DWNY01000569.1:0-15664 GCA_018250635.1 Telegonus apastus | reverse complement strand
GCTTTTATTTGAACTAAAAAGAAAATGATTGATGCAAGGGCAATGTATACGTTTATATATTCATGTAATTTATAATATTCTATTAAAGTAATCTATGTTAAAAGTTAGGTACCTACTCAATTCAGTGTTCATAATCTCTTCCCGCAATTTATTTGCGCTACAAGCTTTTAAAATTAATTAGTGTAGGTACCTAGCTAATAGAATTTAATTAATGACATAATTCTTATGCACTGCCCTTGTATAAAATAATTATTTTCTTTTTATTTCAAATAAAAACTTGTTTTTTAAAAACTTTATTACGGTAATATATTATTTTTTAAACTATAATTTACCTACTTAAAAATCGACTTTGATCAACAGTTTGAAATAAACGATTGTTTGATTTTTTTACTTGTCGGCCTTTTATATTAAATTGAAAAACAATTTAACAGCGTCTTATTACCAAGTGTTAATCGTGGATAGCACATTTCCGTGGGTCTGCACTATAACTTCTGCTATCTACTTGAATGTGGTATTCAAGTATGTAGTAGGTATAATAAATCCTATAGAATTTACTTACAGGATTTGGAATTCTACTCACATAGTTCTGTTTCGTTGTCTTGTGAGTAGTAATGCTATGTCCAACTTGTTTTAAATCGGGATAAAAGGTAAAATATTCGGGATTTATGGTTGTAGATCGGAACAAACAAAAAAAAAGAATTCTTAAAGTTAAGATTTAATTTATTGCGTTTCTAGCAGTTAACTAGCAGAAATTCCAAAACATTGCAATAAAATCGTACTTAGTTAAACAACTATTGTTATTGAAACGTTCTATAAGTTGAATAATTTATTTTTTAACAATAATGTTTTAATAAAATAATTGATTTATCTGGACATTTGGGGTCCTGATCAGGGTAACTCGGGATGCGTCCCCAGACCCCTCAAAATCGGGGCGTCCGCTCAATCGGGACACCTGGCAACACTAGTTGTGAGCTATACACAAGATATTTATGTTTCGGAATCTGCATGTAAACATGTTTAACTGCTTGATTACAAAATGTGATTTCTACGCTTTGTAGTATTATCCACACGCTAGGTTTTTTGCCTATTACCAAGGTATCGTGTAATATGATGATTGACGGGCAACTCTTTGTATGGTCATATTTAGATAATTTGAAATTCAGTAATGCGAACATTTAAGTAATTAGTGTAAACATGTATGTAATAGCTTAATGACTTTTGGACTATCAACTGAGTTATAGAGCGTTGAGACCCATAACACAGCCTCAGCCGTCAGAAAAGTACAAGTATACCCATCGTTCTACCTATCTCCAAGACATTTATGCTTGATATAAAAATGGGCACTTTCGATTTATTTGTACAACTTGTACTTAAAGAAGTAATCAGGGGGTTACCCTGAGGACAGCTCGGTCATGGCTGAGACCTTGATTTCTGATATATTTTACACTTTTTATGACTTGAAGGGGCTCAGTAATATTATCTACTATGTCATTATTTTTTAACTTTATTTTATATTATTACCTGTTTTTCGCTGGAAAGTGTTTTGGCGTGATGTCGCAATTTAGATTTCTCTTTTTGTGCCTTTTAAAAAAGTCGATGAATAATTATGTTAATTACTTAATGCTAATCGTTATAATGATTCTTATATTAAAACACTTTAAATAAGTATCTATTTGTACCTGCTCTTATCATTTATAGAAATAAAGCAAAAGCAACAAAGTAACAAAAAACCGATTACATATAAAAAGATTAAAAAGTGTAAGCGTTATTATTCAACTTTAAATTCGGTGTACAAATTTAGAAATTAATAAGTAGCTATGTCTGTGACGTTACTTCTTTGTAAGTGTTTAGTTGTGTCGTCTATGCTTTTTAAACTCGTATGTAAAATAGGTATGTTTAATTTTATGCGAGTTAAGCGACGCATTTGTGTTACTGCCATGTGATTTTGTGTAAAATGAATCGTTTATTATAATAGATACGATCGTCATCTTCTGACGTGATTCCCATGCATTGTATTATAATCCATTTTCCACGGAAAAAATAAATACCTACCTACTACATACTGTATTTAATAGGTAGAAAGGCGTTACGTGATTCAATGTAATATGTGAAGATCCTGATAAAGTTATATAGTCAGACACATTGATATAGGTACCACTTTACTAGTATATCAATGGACAGACACGATCATTTTATACATTTGTGTATTTAGTTACCTAAATAACAATTACAAGTCGTGCGATATGATTCAGACTTTTTTCGCTCACACGTTTAAATCAAATTTAAAATATATAAAAGTGTCATTTTCAAGGTAGCGTAAGATATGAATCAGAACAAAGAATTTCTGACTAGTTTTGAATATTTCTAAGTTGTATTTGGTGTCGGACAACATATTATGTGTAAGTAATAACGGGTATAATATGTATAAGTAATAACGTGTATTGATGCGCTTGAGTTAATTAAAATATTGATCTTGTTAAGGTCTTATTTCAAACGGAGATCAAAGTTCAGTAGGTACTGTAGTAAATAGATACAACTGGTAAACTTGATTTTTGTCAAGGTAGACAGGCTACTATTTATTTATTATGTATGTTTGGTCATTAGGTAAGTACCGGTCAATTCAAACAGCAACTGATGTCGTCCTATTCGTAATATAATGCAACTTACGAGTATTATTTTTAGCCGAATATGCAAAGGAGGGTAGGTTAGGGTCTGTCGACCTTACGAAAATAAAATAAAAAACACTTTGCGGATGAATTTTGAGAATCAAGTACCTACCTACTTAGATTGTAATATTTAAAAGTTTTTTGCTCATCTTATTTAAGCCATGATATGTTTTAAAGCCATATTTATTAACAAAGCAAATCTGGGGTCAGCCACAAATGCATTCTAGGACTAAGTTGGAACGGATAAGTTGATAATTTTAATATGTTTCTCTTACCACAGCTTTTAGACCTGAATACATTGCTGTTATTAGGTAGAAATAATATATGACTAACACTATTATAATGCAGAAGAAGTATAGTTGTGGCAAGATCGAACCATGAACAGTAAACGCCTTTATATACCAGCCATGGCTTCACAAAGCGGATGCATTGAAACGATTGGAAGTTCAATACCGTATGGCTATTGTATTATACTAGGTGTCACTTGTGATTGCACCGTTTTTGTGCTACAGAATATCTACTCAGGCAGCATTCAGTTCTGCGACTTCCAATCAACTTATTAAACTGATACGTACATTTCATTGTTGGATCGCAGTCACAGACATATATGGCACTAGATCATTTTATTCGCATTTCATTGTGTGCTTATTGTAGTAAATTAAAGCTCCAGCTTGGTTGCTGGTTCTTATTATTATTATTTTTTGGAGAAACAGGAGGGTTTTATCGTACCGCCGTTACTCCTATATCTAAGCTTTTTAACTTGAAGCAGTTCTGGTGATTCGGTGGAAGATTATGGATACCGGATGACTTATATGTTACACTATCAGCCTAAACCAGAAGCGATCCTAAACCTCTATTCGCTGCGGTTACAGATATCCCTGGGCCGCAGTGCCCACTTACCATCAAGTGGATTGTTCGTTTGCTACGTCAATCTGGTAAAAAACTAACTTGTTCTAATTAATATTGAACACTTATCGACAAGGTCAAGTAATACAGTGTCGCTAACCTCGGCACAATGCAGACTGATTTACCTTCCTCATAACCTATTTAAAGATAACGGAATTGTATTGAAAGGTAAACAATGTTTTACTCCCTTTATACAAGGCTTAGTAGTACTAAACCTTGTATAAAGGGAGTATTAAGTACTCAAGCAAAAGTATTATTTAGAAAAAATTGCAATGATAAATAACCATTAAATAAGCCCCGTTGTATTTATATAAGACTGCAAGTGCCTGCGGTTTGACCCGCTATAATAAAATTGTAAAATGACATACCTACATATAATTGAAATTTATATATTCAATTTCAACGAAATAGTACCACGGGAACCGTATATTTTTGTGGGGATACGCTCTATGCCTATGTTATGTCCATTCTTTCTTATAAAGTAACAAACTCACAAATCCATCCTCACAAATTACCGGCTTTATAATATTAGTATGAAAGATTTGATATGTTCCTATTCTTTACCTACTATCAAGTAACCTTTGAAGGAATTACTAAACTATGTCTGATTCCGTACTTTACACCAACAACCAAACATAAACCATTGGAATCTACTAAGTACGAGTAGGTACTAAAGGGGTAGTCCCTGAAGTCTCAGAACTACAATAAAGATACGGTATCTTCTCATCGTAAGAGGCGAGTAAAAGGAGGCTTGCAAAAGTACAGTGGAGATATATATAAACATAAAAAGCATTTAGAAGCACTTTATGTAAATTGTTTTTTAGTTTTACTTAACCACATTATCAAAAATAAACGGAATAATTTTATGAAATTATAATATTAGGTGCAATGATGTAATATATAAGTTTTCGTCTTTATTTTCTCGGCAACTTTTAGCTATATAGTGATTAGAGCAATCGTTCCAAGCAGAGCATGAACTTGCTAATCTTTAGGTAGGTATATGACAGTCAGCCTGCTGACTATGATATTGAATAGATCGTGTTATACAACAGTAAATCATAAATATATATAATTCTGCAACTCCCTATGGGATGCTACTGGCCGTGGTTCCCCGAGGTCCTCTACTAACTAGGGGAGACCCAAAGGGTACACAACGCTTTTCCCAATGAAATGGTGGAAGTAGGTACCGGTTAAGTAAGCACGAAAAATATTAAAGATTTTGAAACACCCATAAAGTTGAATTAACAAGTTCATGGTTTTTTTTTATCTTTATAAACCACAATGTTATGGTTATTGAGCTTATTTCTGCGTTTTAAAAAAATGTTTTATCTCAACGAATGATCTTTTTAGGGAAGGCAACCACCCGGATGACTACAGCCGCATCACGTATAGGAAGCTGCTGGATCAAGTGTGCCAGTTCTCTAATGCTCTACGCGATCTCGGCGTAAACAAGGGCGACCGAGTCTCCGTCTACATGCCCATGATCCTTGAGACAGTCATCTGCATGCTTGCGTGTGCTAGGATCGGCGCTATACATTCCGTTGTCGTAAGAATAATATGTTTTTAATGAATTAGCAGTAGAAAATCAGCTTATCACCTGATGGGTAGTGGTCGTTGCCATCTGTAGTGAACTCCAGAATGTCCAGAATGAATTGCTAATAAAACTACACATTGTTCTTTAATCATACAGTATTGTCGTTTTATTTATCCAAAGATTACGTCAATATATGTATTTATTTTTTAGTTTGCCGGATTCTCATCAGAGTCGCTCGCGGAGCGTATGTCCAGTTGTGAGGCCAAAGTCCTCGTGACAACTGACGGCGCATGGCGCGGGGAGAAACTGTTGCTCTTAAAGAAAACTTGCGAGGATGCGATCTTGAAGGCTAAGATCAAGTACAAGCACAGTGTGGATAAGTGCGTCGTCGTCTCCCACCTCGCTCGGGTCACGCCTTGCGGACATCTGCCTGATGATCTCAAAACTCTCGTGAGTTACACAGTTACTCAGATTTTTAAATACTTACTGCAACTTGTAAAGTAATAACGATGAAAATTTGCCATTGTTATTCTAATTATTTAAATATAGTAAACGTTGTAAAGATGGGTCTTTGTAATTATTTAAATATAGTAAACGTTGTAAAGGTTATTCTTAAACTGGAATTGTTATTTCCAACTAACCCGTACCTACAAAACGACACATAAAAGAAAATAAGGTTTGGCGCTGAATTTCTAAGGATCTGTAGTCGGATAAAAATAATTTCGTCTTACCTGTAGTCCGTCTGACTGTCTATTATTTATTTTTTGTTCTTTGCCTTGTTATTAAAATCATACTTCGTCTCGGGCGAGGAAATAGATACATGAGCAATTTATAAAATAATATTCTGTTGCAGTACCGCTGGAATGACAACGTAGACATATGGTGGCATGATCTCATGGAAGTACAATCTACTATTTGCACTCCGCAATGGATGGAGGCTGAAGAACCATTGTTCATGCTGTATACAAGGTAAGAAATGTATTTATTAATATTTTTAAATAAATATATTTGCTACCTACTGGACTGTTATTAATGATATTTATTTAGTTAAGTTGTAGTATTAAAAAAAAAAACTATTTCAGTTTTACGCATATTTTCGTTACTTGTTTTATTAAAAGTAGGTACCTACCTACTTATTTTATCACAGCATTACGTACATTGATAAATTTTAATAGTATATGCAAATGTATATATTTACTTTAAAGGACTTGTCTTTTCAATTTCCTCATTCAGCTCTTCGGATGTTTTGAAACTTGACGTATTTCTGTTTATATGACACCTTTGTCATGTGGCGTACCATTTTTGTGGCAGTACATCTATCCAGGTTATATAGTACAAGTATAGATGGACTGGACTGTTGGTCTTTCGTTAAGCCTTCTCATGTGTCCAGTGGGTCCACTGGCAAGCCGAAGGGCGTGATGCACACCACCGCTGGGTACATGATCTACGCGAGTACCACCTTCCGCTACGTATTCGACTACCGCGAGAAGGATGTCTACTGGTGCAGCGCGGACGTCGGCTGGATCACTGGACACACCTACGTCGTGTATGGACCACTTCTTAATGGCGCTACCTGCGTCATGGTAAGTAACTTCTGTAAATTACAAAAGCTGTTTCTACCTTTTTTTTTGTTTTCGGCGGGGATACTTCCAAATGTACCCGTTGCCGTGGTAGCGACACTGGGTTATGTGTGATTTTTACCCACTAAAAACCCTTGGTGGCCGTCATCAGCGCTGAAAAGGTTATTCCGGGATCTCCGGAGGAACGCAACGGGGCCCCTCTTAGCGTGTTGCCCAATAGGGCTCGGCCCATCTCACCACCTGATGTTTACGACGGTATAAGACCACACATGGCGTCCTCCTCCCCGGGGTCGCTAGCCGTTACGCTAGCTAGTTACGTACGCCCGCGGCAAACTGTTTCTGCTTAATAACAGCAGCGTTAAGTGCTGCTTTGATCTGCGTTGAAGGGTGTGGTAAGGGAGACATACTTATCCGAGGCGTTCCAACGTAGGCCTCAGGAGTAGCAACTGATCTCATCTGATGACAGATGTTTATGAGCAGCAATGGCCACTTAGCAACAGATTTTTTCTAAGATATGTGTTATGGAGTTTCTTTCGTCGCTACTTCTTCATAACGAAACACCTTGCGAAGTGATGGTAAATTACATTGATGTGTGTAAAAACCTATTTACCGATTATATTAATGTCTGTAAAGAACCTACTTTGGTTTTTAAAAATGATTTTCATTTTTATGATTTCACCGAGGAAGTATGACTTCCGCAGCTGTATCTTGTCAGGTTTTCCTAGTCCTTAGTCCTAGACTTTTAAGGGTTAAGAACTTGCTCCTAGTACTTGTAGCAGTGAATCAGTGGCCTAGTCTACTAGGCCTAAGTCGTACTTGAATTGATCAGTCCCCAAAAACGGATGCAGTCATGCGCGAATACGCAAAATCCAGAAAGATCCGATTTTTTTTTAAGATACACTTAAAAACATCTCCTCAATGAAATTGTGGTTGTAAACATTATCATTATGCCCACAACCGTAGAAACCCGAAGACGATAATTTCAAAGTTTCTATAGTTCCAGGAAACTCCCGGGTCTTTTTAAATATAAATTTTAGAGTCCTGGTGAAAAAATGTTGTGAAATTGGAAAGCAAAGTAGACAGTTGTCTACTTGTAAGCAGAACAGTTTTCCCCCGTCTCTTTATATTTATGTTTTATACGTAAATGTACTCGTACACATATGTTGAATCATGCAATATAACAAATGCGTCCTTAGTGAATATTATTTTATCTCTGACCTTGCTCGAACAAAGCTCTCATAGTAAATAAACCAATTCATAAGTTATCTTATAACTGTAACAAATGGTAGCTATTCACGAGAAAGTTAATATACTTTTTATTAAGTTGCAGTTTTAGTGGCCTAGTTTATATCACTCCATGGTAACCAGATTCGGTTATCTCTCAAGTTCACACTTCAGATATAACTGTGATTACATATTATGATAGTTATTAGCAGCCTCCACCTACATAATTTATGAAGTAACATTAATTTCATCCGATAATATTGTATTCTACCATCACTTTTTAAGTTTCACTTCTGGACATAGTTAGGAATCACGGATGGACAAAGGTGGGAGAATCATGTGAATCAACTCCGGTGGCATCAGTGCCACAGCTATTTATGCTAAATAACTGTTTTATTGATCGCAGTGGATGTAAATTTTACAAGAAGATACTGTGGGCTGTGGCCCATATTTTGGAATTTGTCTCTTAGTTGGCTCTCACCATATTCGTACCTATAATTAAATGTTTACTTTGTTTAAGTACATTTAAGTAAATCTCAAACATTTCAAAAATAAATAACTTCACAGAAATACAAATGGAATAGAATAACGGAAAAGTACCCAATTAAGAAGGTACCTGCGTACATTTAATTTCAACCTTGATAAGCCTATAGATACTATATTTTACATGCTTAACTTATCATACATAAGTTTGAAAAGTATAGAAACATATTATTAAAAGTAAAAGGTGCGTAATGGTTTTAAATATACAAGGTGGAAATGATTGTATATGCGCATTGTTGGTAGGTACAATTGGTACCATTTATATACCTATTAAAACATGCCCGTGATTTCACTGGTAATTTTAAAAATGTATAAAAGAGGACTGCAAACTATCTCATGGGAACCGTACATCTCTCCATGATAAAAAGTAGTATATATGTTATTCCGGGCCGTAATCTATCTCTGTAACAAATTTTATCCACATCTATTCAGCCATTCTGAACTTATTAAGTAACATACATCCATTCATCATCACAAACTTTTAGCTGTATAATATTAGTAAGATGTACTTACTATTATTATTTTACGACAACCTTTACGAAATTCTTGAAACATATAACTTAGTAGCTTATAAGAGCTTTCTTGAAAATCCAAAGGGTTTGGCGCTCATTTCTGGGTTGCTTAGTCATTTGCCTTGCCCTTGTTGGTCTTTAAAAAATTATCAATCTGTTACCTACTTAATTTATACTCTACGACCTTTCTCAATATTTTTCTTCGAACAGGTAAATGGTTGAGGAAAATGTAAATAACAAGGTCAATTTTTTACGAGTTCTTTTTTCCCACAGTTCGAGGGAACTCCATTCTTCCCTGATAACGGACGGTACTGGTCGGTGGTGGAGAAGTACAAGGTGACCCAGTTCTACACCGCCCCCACCGCCATCCGGTCGCTCATGAAGTTTGGGGACGAGCACGTTAAGATGTGAGTACAATATGATTAAGTACCTACCGACGTAATTTTAAGTTTTTTGAGATTTCTATCTCGATATTCAATGTGTTAAACAATGAAATGTGGCCTCACTTTTGATTTTTCATATTTTTATATACTTGATATTTTTGACCTATCAAATGTTTGGTCTATATAAGGATCGCGGCCAAATTTCTGAAAACTAGTCCGATCGATTGCGTTTAATTTTTATCAAATTGAATGAATTAAATTAAAATATTAAATTGAATTAATTCATTATACTTAAGTGAGATACCTACATAGACATTTGTAATATATTATGTGTATGAAAGCTAATTTTTAGATGCGACATTTTATAGGCGATTTTCCCAGACAAGTTTTTCTATTACAAATACTATGAACCTAGTACCTATATGTGTCTAGAATAATCCGTGGGAAAGTTAATTCTCGTTCATAAAACAGCTTATTCAATGATAATATTTCCTGCATACTTATGATGCCTATTCATATTACCCTTCAAATATCAGTACCTACTGAAGTTGGTATTATCTATGTTCCTTTAAGCAAAATATTCCTACAAACATTATTTACAGTGTTATCTCTCTTATAATAATTACATAGATCCATGCGACATTTATTTCCGATTGGACTATCACAACAATGTATGTATGTAATATAACTGCGTGATTTTGATAAGTGGTCACCATCTTAAACATATGCAATAACTACTATGTAAACAAAATGAAATTTATATCGACATGAAATATATTCGATGCAGGTACCTAATTAAGTGAGCTTGTAACGAGTCTTCTTTACTTTGAGTTTTTTATTACAACCTTTTTAACTAGCCTAGTTAGTTCCTATATAGGTACCTACATAATGTGAGGATCGCATCTTGTTAGAGGATATGAACATAATACCTATTTATATGATGAGAATTAAATCTTGCAACTCAATGTTAAATCAGTGAATCCGAAACTATTTAGCTGAAATTTTACGTACATGTTTGGTTCGAATTGCAATGCATGATTATAATTTTATTATAGTGACTGTGGTGATTTTAACATATGTACTAGTAGACCAGTCGCAATGGTCGAAAATCGACCATACAAAAACTAAACTAATATGTACATCCAAATAAAAAAGACTTGTATAAGTATTTTAATCTGTGCATAAGAAAAGCATTCATTAGAGGGAAAATAAGGTTTAACTTGTTAAGTTGAATTAAAAAGAATTAACGCATTTTTTGAGATAGACATCTGACATAGTTGACAATGTATATCTTTTATATTGTCAGTGATGTAAATAATGAGTATTTTATTTTCTTTAATTTAATATATTTGTAACACTTATTAGACATAAATATAATCAATCAATAATCTTCCCTGCATGAACTTTCACGTATGTCTAATAGGTATTCGAAAAATGGTTCCGCAAATTTTCGCTTCACGTATTAATATATAGATTAATTATATTAGTATGGCTTGCTACTCCGAAATACAATTGTCTGGTACTCCGGTCCCGTCAATCGAATTGTGTTTGCGCAGCATTAATTGGTTGTCTAGACATGTGAAGCACCCCTATGTGGGGAGGGTCCTCGGAACCAGGGGTACTCGTCTACGTACAAAAATTGTTTGGGCAGACATTCTATATCAATGTAAAATATCACGCTTACGTGCGTACGTTAAAATTCAGCTTCAGTTTGTTTATGCCCGCAAATCACAAAATGTACCTAGTAGATTGATTGGTGTGAATTTTTATACAACCTTACATTTCCCTCCATATGAGGGCTGTTATATATTTTTATAGAATAATTAACTTGAAAAATAAACTAAATTAGTCTGAGTCACATCATAGCGTTGTGGGGATTACCTAGGTTTTGCATTTAATATTTTGGGACATATACCCATTATGTAGAGTAATATACCCATTATATAGATTTTTGGAGTGATCCATGTTCAATTATTTTATCACGAATACATATCATACCATCATTTACTGCTCCAAGCGATCCCTGTTCGGAGAAACAGTTACCGTTAGATCATTCAATTGGCCGACCTGGGACCTGATGACATGAGGAAGGATTCGTAATAAGTTCTCGGAGAACTATCAACAGTAGTAAATAAACGGAGAAGAATCAAAATATTAAGTCACCATCAACATGGAATGACAGTTATCAATCCTCAAGGGTCTGCATCTGAATGAGTGCTTGGCGACTCCACGGGCGTGGCGATTCGCTTCCCTCGAAGTAGCTGACTCCCTAAACTTTTAAAATGGCAGTACCCTTTGTGATTGGACTCCGGCAGCAACACCGCCACACCGATTTCTGCCTAATAACAGCAGCGCTGCTGTCTCTGAAGGGTGTGATATAGGAGACATACTTATCCGAGGGGTTCCAACTTAATCCTCAGTTGTAGCAACGAATCTATAGTCAACGTTAAGGAGGACTTTGATCTTGTTTGAAGCTGATTACAGATGTCCATGGGCGGCAGTGGTCACTTACTATCAGGTGGATTGTATGCTCGTTTGCTAAATTATTAAGTTAAGCCATTTATTTTCTCATTAGAATACAATTTATTTGACATGAGAAATACAAGTAAAAATAATGTGGGTACGGTAAAGACGGTAGATTAAAAATTACAACAATGTGGGGTTATTAATAAATTACGTACCTATATTATATTACTACTTCCAGACTATAAAAAAACCAACCAGGTCATAAAAATACGTACACGCTACGAAGAAAGACAGCTCTTTTAAAGTCATTAAACGCGTTTCAAACAGTATTAAACGGTTTTATAGAAGTTCAGCATTAACGTAATGCTGAGCTTGAAAGCCGATGCAGTTTGACGTTAATAGGACGTAAATGGATATTAATGAGCGAGCAGTTGCCGGCGTTGCAGGACACCTCTATGTGACGTGGTCGGTTAAAATTAGCCCAAACAAACAGGGTATTGCGAGGTAGGAGTCCGTAGTGCGCATTGTATATATCAGACTGATTGTAACGGACGAATTCATATTTGCTATGTAGACGAATTAAGTTCTGGTAGTTTCTAATGCTTTATTAGGTATTGGAATACCCACCGATGGCCATTACCATTCAAAATTCTTTCACGTTTGGCAGAGAGAAATCTCCCAATCTGCTGGTATATCACGCTTATTTCAAATTTGTTCTACCCGAAGGACACGCATGTTATTACTCAGTAAAATTTAGCCAACATTCTTACTATCTACCTAAGAGAGATCTAGGTGATGACATCTGTAATGATCCCTAGAAAATATCTCAGTCCTATCTGAGGTCAGCTGCAGATGCATTGCTACCCGTGAGGACTAAGTTGGAACGCCTCGAATAAGTATGTCTCTCTTACCATACTCTACAGATCAGAACACAGCAGCGCTTAAAACTGCTGTTATAAGGCAGAAATAGGTATGGCAGTGGTGCCGCCGAAGGCGAACCACAAACGGTTCTACCACCTTTAACGTTCCTACTTATACCAAAGAAAACCAGAATCCGTTTTGAAGCGATAAATAATTCAGGCTTTTTCAATTGGTTGCCAACATCGGCCCATCTGTTTCTCGGCCATTATTCAAATATTCGGTGTAGATTTTTCTTTAAGGCAAAAGCTGTGTCTGTAAAGTGATCTATGTTCAAATCCAATTTGCATGAAGCAGTTAAAAGGTAGCATGACGTAAAAGCGCTAAAGCCCTGAAGTCGGCCACAATCAGCGATGACGCGCCACGCGAGCGCGGCACGATCCGCGGGCAAACTATTAATTGTTTTTGTGGTTTCGGTAGCATGGGCCTCGAATTCACAGACCTATATCAACTTTGTACGTCTTTTATGGTGTAAGAATATCCAACTGTTATGTACAATTCTTTCTTCCTTCCACACTGTTGTAATTTTTGCGAAACGTACTTTAGTTATGATTATAATATGTGATACTTAACATGAACTGAATAATGGTTCGAATTTATCACAGATAGATAAATAGACGTACAAAAGTCGTGAATGTAAATTACATATCTAAACCAAAAATCTAACAGTGCTCTTTTCTATAGAGACAGTGATAATAAAAAAATATATATTTTTTTACTGTAATTTCCGAGCTAACGAAGTGTTTTGATTTGCAAATATATATTAGTATCCGTGTATTCATGTGTCCTGGTCTGAAATAAACACTGTACAACTTATTTCTCGACAAGTTTACAAAACAAACAAACATGCAATGTTGTCAGAAATTACATTTAACTGGAAAATCTATTTCCCTCGTTTCTTAACTCAGCTTATTTCTTCCTGTATTTGTACTAACCGGATGACAAGTTTATAAAATTATATTTGTGTTCCGTCCACGTTGCCAAGTAAAGCGAGCGGCCGCGAGGGAAATCACCCTTAAACTGCGGGTAAGAGAATTACAATTTACAGATAAGAAAGGGTGTTCTTGCCAAATGTCAAGCATTGTACTTGCGATAGCTTTATTAGCATGCATGCAAGCTTTTTCTTTCCTGAAATGACCAGTCGTAATGAGGGATATGGTTTAATAAAACCAGCCTAGTTAATAAGTGGTGGTAGAAATTTTAGGAACTTTTTTGAACTATACAGATTAGTTCCAATTATTTGAGACTGAACATTATTTGGCAGTTTTGACATGAATTTAATGATGGGCGCCATACTCTCTTGTTTCGTTTGAGTTTATATTATATACAAAGCCAATATCATCATGTTGTATTTAGATTAAATTTTGTTTATGATAATAGCAAACCGATTACTGCAGAAGATGCAATAACGCGACGCATGCGTTGCGTATTCGCGGAGTTGTCGCTGCGTCCGCACTGCGCCTACGTCCATCGAACTCCTATATTAAAAACGCAAGTATGAAAAGCCCTAAACGTCATGTTGAAAAATAATTTGAGAACGAATGTGTTTAATACATCGTGTCATTGTGTAGCATTGAATCAAAATACCCATAAAAAGTAGGTTACAAAATGTATGTAAATATTTAATCAGAGTAGTTAGACAATTTGCATACACAACGCTGGCTTGCGTACCAACAACGTGGCGTGTTATTATAGCAATTACGACTATTTATGCAAATCGTAGGAATCAAAGAGCGGAACGTAATGAATGGGTTCTGTAAACACCGAGCAAGGAGGGCCGGCGGCCCTGCGCGGGGCATGCGTTCGATGCATTCGCTGCATTAACGTAATTGGAAGTCCCTAATTAAATTACGAGATTTTTCGAATTTCGGTGCTATCCTAATACAGCTTGAATTAGCAAAATTTTTAACATATATAAATGGATTTCAGTAAACAAATTATTAAAGAGGATTAACTTTACCATTTACAATGCTATCAGTCGTAGACCCCATAGAAATAAAATTCCAAGTTAAAATTGTACAACTCCCACATCGTCGCTTCGGGTGATTTTTTTCACAAGGCCTTAGACGTTTTATTTGAGTCACGTAGCCACTTTTGAAAACCTCTTTGCACCTTACCTCGACCCTTATTTCTTATAATAATCCCATACATAATATATCTCCATACAAAACGTATTGTCGCAATCTATAGACTTGGTCACGGAACGTTCAATATCGATACCTTTTTTCTCGCTATAAATAGAATATAGATATACTGTAATTATTGCAAGATACAAACAAAAAATAAATCTATATCGTATAGTACTGGACAGTATAGTGTTGGACATTACAACATAATATCTTGAATTTTATCCACATTTGAATTCATAGTGATACGAAAAGTTTTATAAAAAATTGCTGATTCGTACAAATCTACCCATCATTCTTTAAGCGGGGCTGAAATTCATAATCCTTATAAATGTTCAAAGGGGTGTCATCCATCCATTAAAACCATCCTTTCCGTTGAAATGAAGATTAACGAATCACAGCGTCCGCAATTTGTGAAGAAAGAGTCCGAGAGCATTGCGCCGTTTCCAGCGAGAAGTCAAATAGTTTGAAAATTGTAGTGGTTGAAAACAGAATTTTAATTGCGGCGAACTTTCAATTTTGTGATAATTTTTATGTAGTTTTAAAAATTCGTTCCGCATTAATTTCGTTGGGTAGGATTTTATGTTCCTGTACCTTTCAGACTCAGTAAATAAAAGAGTGGCTAGCTTCAAATAACAAAGAAAATAATAGATACTCACATTTAGCCCGTGAACTTTTTTCAATGAAAATTTAAACTTATAAATTTGGAAACATTTAAATCATTACCGGTGTGTTACATATATGTAACACACCGGTAATGATTTAAATGTAAATATGTAGAAACGTTAATGAATATATTCATTAAC
>DWNY01000568.1:0-15666 GCA_018250635.1 Telegonus apastus | reverse complement strand
GTTTTTTAGAATAGTTAATAGTAAAACGATTATAAAAAGCGATTATAATTAATTTTATGTTTTCGTCTGCTCGATTACAAAAATATGCGTACAATAATGTATCAAGGTAGCTTCAACTTTTATGCCCACCCGACATATGTATATATTTTTACAACAAGCGGTGTACCCACAGAGATTTACTATAAGAATGAAAATTGCTGGCGGCTTCCTACATACTACGTAATTATAATAGATTAATGAATCTATACAAATAAATAAAAGTGAACTGTCTGTTTGTAATGTCAAAATAATAACTTTTTATTAAATGCATATGAAAGTATACACGGTACCTATGACAAAAGTTCAATTTTTTTTTTGTCGCTATTTGTCTTTTGGCTGAAGTAATCGTCTGAACGACTGGACCGATTGTGACGAAACTTTCACTGGAAGATAGCTAAAGATCTAATGCGTAATTTAGTATTTTAATTTTTGAAAAAAGCCTTAGCGCACGCTCCACGCGCTTGCAGCCGCCGTCATCGTGCGGGCAAATATCAATGTATGCCTTTTTAGTTCTTTAACGCGGATGAAACCGCTGTTATCAGCTAGTATCTAAATAGATTAATCAACAAGGGTCCGATGTTGGTTCGGTATACACTTTTATTAAAATAAGTTCACCGATACTATGAAACGATTCTCCGAAGTAAAAGCATACCTATCCTTCCAAACTCGAATAGTTTAATACTCTATTTAATACGTGAATATTGAACAACCTAATCTTGAAATAATAACAATATTCAATTTTGGTAATATCCTCGGTAAACATAACTTTACTAATTAAATCAAATTATTCGTAGTGTGCGAATATGATATAGCTCATGATTGTAATGGAAATGTTTGTTATTATTATGCTTAGATTACAGCAACTTTAACTAACTACCTAATACGAGAAGTTGCTGTAGATTTTGATATTTTTTAAGCTGAAAGTACTTAACGAATATTCAGTTTATCGGAAGGTAAGTGGTCACTGCCATCCATGGATATCCGTAACCAATTCTGTATAGAACAGGTTATATTTGAATTTGTCACTACTGAGGACTTATATGGTCGCCTCATATATACCTCCACCAGAATTCACACCCTTACACATAAGCAAAAATAGTTAAGGCGGTTGTACCTCTTCAGTTAAACCGATTCTATAAACATTTCTTACATACATACTACATAAAATATAAACAATCATCGTTCTAGGGTTGTCCCAAAAAAATAAATCATAAAAAACGTTGGTATTAAGCTCATTCTCATTTCCCTAACCCTAACTAATTACTGCACTAGAGCCAACTGAGGCTTTACATTTCACGCAAGCCAAATAAATTTGCCAGAATGAAGATATGGATGAAACTCTGATATTCTTAGGCGTTGAATAAATAATTCCGTAAATTACTTATATTTCATTCTACGTTACTACATTCTAAGTCAATTGGTTAGTTAAATTAAAAACGACAGCATATAACTTTTTCCTATGAAAACTAATAGATATGCGAGTCTCATGGTGTCAAAATGCCAGTGGTTTTTAGGTGTGGAAACCAACTGCTCTTTTATACAGCAGTGTGAAGACCTGCTGCGTTCATGAAGGAGTAGGTTAGTTGTGTCAGACCTCTCGCTACCGGCTGTAGTAAAATCTATGGCCGAGATTGAGGAGTCTTGAAAAGTAGTGAAAGAGAGAAATTCTCGAACCTCCTCATCCATAAGCGGAAAACCGGGC
Organism: Telegonus apastus; assembly: GCA_018250635.1. Lineage (NCBI taxonomy): Eukaryota > Metazoa > Arthropoda > Insecta > Lepidoptera > Hesperiidae > Telegonus > Telegonus apastus. Next base: position 13,925 of record DWNY01000568.1, on the reverse strand, counting down.
GTAGGAGAAAGGTCCTCCACGTCCATTTCCTACCTCCATAACTGAGGCATTGGTGCAGGATGAGGTGGCGCGCGTGGTATTCTCGCGCGCACCTAAAAGATGACGGGATGGAGGAGCTCCAGCTGTACCGCGGCCCGAGGTGGACCCTCCTGAGGGCAGACGCCGTCGGAACCGTGGACGAATGCTACTAGCGTACTCGTAGTCCCGACAAAGGGCGTACAGACAAATACCGTGGGGTTTCAGCCAGTAGGACCCCCTATCTATATCATTTCTGTTGCCCCCGCTCTGAGAGGAACCCATTCGGACTTTCCACACGTAAAATAAAGAACAAGGAAGCACACTTATCTGTGACCAACTTAGTCCTCAGGGGTAGCAACTGTAGTAATCTCAAGTATGACTCGTATCTTATCTGGGATTTAATACAGGCGCCAGTGGTCACTTACCACCAGGAAGATTACTCGTAAACTTTGCTAGTTTGCTACTTCTATATTTTAAAAAAGTTTCACGTTAACATTTTATATACCTATGTAGGTACAACTTTTGAAAAAACATTTAACTCGCGGACCAAATTAATTCGTGGAACCTGAAAAATTAGTATTTTTCATCGATAAAATTATTTCTGGTCGGATTTTTAAGCTGGAATTTTAAATATTTATGAAGCAAAAGTAAGTATATGTCACCCTGGAAAATTTAGCCTTGGATGGAAATTTCATCTAAATTACTTCAGGTAACATGAGATTAACTTAAATGTCAATAGGTAGGTATACTATACAAGTCAAACAGCCTTATTTTTAACCTTTAGCATCAGAAGGAGACTAACATACATTTAATAATTTTTATGTAGCCTGGTTTTTGATATTAACTTAATTTCAAAACACTGGTCAGACTTTTATGTTTATTCCTTATAAGTCAAAACCTGGAATAGACTCTTTTCACACATTTGAAAAACCCTCCAAAAATAAATACACAAACAGATTGGATTTCTTTAAAAGTGTTTTAGAAGATAGTACACGTTTCTTCTTTACAAAACCGTACTCTTTGAACCTTTAACCAAAACGTTCGTGCCTAAGTTTTTTATCAACATGATAAAATGGCGCACAATTTCCCAAACTTTCGGGATGTGTTTGATACATTGGGATCTAGCCGGCTTTTTGTGAACGAATATCTTACGTAATTTGAGCTGAACGATCCTTATTCTTATTGCAGCCTCATCTCCGAGAAACCCTCATAATGCCACATATTCAACTTCATCCGCGTTGATGAGACAAACAAAAAGTTCATTTTATACGCATATATTATGGAATTCCTAAGAAAATACTTAGCTTTAATGGCGAGGAAAAGTTACCCAAAACTCTTGGTAATTGTGTTTTGAGTTATGTAATTTCTTTGAGTGTTATGTTATATCATATCTTCGCTCATTCTTCACCCTCTAATTTTACGCTACGCAAGAGAAATGAGAAATTTATTAAATTTTGACTTACGTATAATTAGGGTACGAGTATATTTAAGCGGACTTTGTACTTATAATGAACATTATATTGTACGTGATAGTTTTGCATTAGTTTAAATTTGTTTTTTTCGGTTGCATACGTTTTAAAATATGATAAAAAATAATAAATACGCATATTGCATTATACAATAAACATTTTTTTATTGGTAATCGTTCTATAAAATTTGTCTCGGACAATATTTCGTTAGATTGAGTACCTTTAAATCATTTTATATTTCCATTAAATCATCTTAGTTTTAACGTTTTAAAATACTCCTTATTAAATAAAAGTAAACATGCAACTGTTCGCAATCAAAATGAACGTCGTTAAATATACTTTTAAGATGTGCACAATTTTCCGCTCTTGTACGTTTGATTACAGAAAAAGATAAAACTACCGAGAAAGACGTACTTCCAACACAATTCAGAGAAATTTTCCAGCTGCACACGAGTGACGTATAAAGCGGTGTATGGAAAAAGTAGAAAAACTAAAAGGTGCTGTCGTCAATTGTGTGTTTTATACTGCACAGCGTTGAAGAGTTTTCATTTATGTTTTAACAAACAATGGGGAAGAAACGTATGGTTTCTTTTGTTATGTTCATTTCACAATAGAGTAGGTTAATATTGAATTGTTGAAAAAATCTATTCGAATAATAGTTGTAAGGAAATTAATTGAAATGTTTTACTGAATTCCGTATAAAATGGCGCTGGTTGTTTGTTGTAAGTTGTTTTAGATAGGGCGTTAAGTAAAAATTATGGAATATTAAGCTAAGGGTCATGGGGTACTTTAAACGCTAAGTTAAATAGTCTATCTATTCGTGCATGAAAAAAATTAAAAAGGTCCTCTGGTACTAATTCGCACTTGTGATTGTCACGATGCGATTTGCGACTTTGCGTTTGCCGCGCGTTGACGTTTTGCTGTCGTTGCGGAACGTTCAAGTAAATCAACCTTAAAGTTTGTTCTGTCAATAATGCATATTGGAAAAGTTCCCATGTGTGTCTACTTTCTACCTAGTTCAACTCACTTGGAGTTGTTTATTTCCCAGTATTGAACGTCATATTTGTGTCACGTAAGTTTCTAACAGAATTTTCCACTGATAACGCTACTAAAAGTCCTAGGTTCGATTCTCGGCTAAATGCCAATTGATGATCTTTATTTTGTTCTGGATCGTTTGTTTTATACTGTTAGTCTTTCTGTGGGTTTTTAAGACACCTAAGACGTTTGCATGAAGTCTAAAAGGTTAATTAAACTCAACTCTTTTGTTGTTGTTGGAAATTTAATTGGATGGTTCTATCAAAACCTGAGTAAAATTCTAATTAAAATACAGATTTTTTGCAAAAATATCTATGTAGAGAGAAGTAGTAAGAATGTGAGCGGCCGGTAGTAGGGTGCTTAACTTAAGATAAGGTGGTAGCTTAAGATGAGTGCCCACCTTTCAGGAAACAAGATGCATAGATTTGTTAAATTACATGTTTCGACTACGACCTTAAACATAATTTAATAGTGGTGTGTGTTGGTAGTCTTAGAGTAAAAAAAGTTGACTTAGGCGATCTTTATTTTTCGACATTATTAGACAGAAATAGGTCGCAGACGCACCTCAAAGGGATCTTTCTACCATCTAGGATCCACAAGACATACAAAAAGATCTAATTAAATATCACTTACCGTCAGTATGATTATATTATTAAGCTCACTAGCTGATCCCCGCGGTTTAACCCGCGTTAAAGAAATAATTGAGCATTAATATCAGTCTAATAGCAACTGACATTAAGCTCGCGACCACCGGCAGCATGCACGTGGAGCGCGAGCTAGTGAGTTTTAAAAAATTAAAGTAGCCTAAGTTACGCCTTGTACCTTCAGCTATCTTCTCTGTTTTTTCAAAATTGGTTCAGCCGTTCAGAAGATTGCTGCACCCAAACAGACAGACAGACATTTTTTTAAAATCGTATTTTTGTCGTAGGTACCATGTAATAATACCGTTAATTCGTTAATGCAAAGAAAATCTCGTAGATTATTTAAACAAGAATGATATAATTTTCGCAGGCAAATTAATATAATCTTTGTTTACTTGGCTATCTAATTTGTTCGCCGTTTTATAAAGTAAATTTCTATTCTGTCGGCAAACACAAATTAGCTCTCCCATTGTTAAGGCTACAAGGTTTAATGAAGTTGCTATCCCTCAAGATACTTGCTGGCTTGTTTCCGCGCTAATTTGTGCTGATGTATACATATAGGGTTGGCGTCCAAGATGTTTGGAATTTTGTGTGTAAAATATTTAAAATAAACACATGCCTAATAACAGATATATTTGCACCAAATTATAGCAGTGTTAAGCGCTGTTGTGTATTGATCTGAATTGGTAAGGGAGACATACTATTCCAAGGTCTCAAGGGTAGCAACGCATCTATGGTCAACCTAAGGTAGGACTTTGATCTTATCTGGGATTGATCACATATGACCATGGGTGTCAGTTGTTATTTACTATCGGGGTTCCCTTCGTTTGCTACTTCCAAACTTTAATAACATGCGTTTATCATGCACTAATTTATTGCCCTTGTCAAAACTAATCATATGAGTCCAAACTTGAGGGGTTTTGTAATAGACACTAAAGAGTTCCACCACTTAACACCACCATCAAATATTCAGAACAGATAAAGATGACACAGTTTTAATATGCTATACTAAAATAAAATTTCTGTTCAATAAGACTAAAGAAACAATTTTTAACTAACAACGCAACTGTTAAAGAAATTCATCTTAAAATCACAGATAAATTAGCATTATATTTATCAGTTACATTCATTTCAAGATAATCTAAGATATTCCATTTTGAAATGAAGTTTAATTATAACATGTAGCAAAAGCACCTCACTACTTGCCTTGTTTCAATATAACATGATACCTACCTACGGCATGTAGTCAGAATATTACATTGCTTTTGCGGTAAGTACGGTTACTTAAGCTTATGCGGCGTTCCTCATAACCCAGATATTTGCGGAAGACAAACCGTATTTTTTTAAATCTGGTTTTAAGTCATGGTTACCAAATAACACGGAGATATGGCAGTGGAAATGGGATAGGAGCTGATAAAATAATTACAAAAAAACAGTAATCGTATTTTTGCCACTATAAGAATGTCTCTCTCAAACCCACAAATGTTACAATTCAAAATGCACCTTATGGTACAGTATAATTTTAATTCTTATTGCTTATGTCTTGTTTAGCGTTTTAGTATATTTGTCAACTAATCCTGTAATCGTTTTTCCCATTCTCCACAAATTACTCAATTTGACGTTATATTCAATATATAATTAGATGTATAATGAAAATAAGGTTGACATGGTATTGATATAATAACGGAATAAGCTCGGCCATTAAGTTTGCGGAGTTCCGTGGGAATATGCGGATAAAAGAAAAATCTTTTAGTTATCGGGTACGTGAGTAGAAAAGGACTAAAGACCTCCCTGAGGGATAGAAGATTGTAAGAAAATAGTACACGTGAATGGTTACTACAATGGCCGTTAGCAAAGCAACACATGAACGACACTAAACAAATACACGAACGACAGTTCATGTTGGTATTACCTCAGTCGCTTGTGTAATAGCCTCTTAGCTTCCTTTGTGTTAAAGCCTTCGAAAAGTAGTTAAAAGTACTAGGTACTTCTTCTTCGAGGGTTTAAGTTTTTTATTCTCCCTCTACTTTTCAGGGATTAAAGCCAACAGATTGCTATATTGCAGTGCTACCTGTAGAGTAATACAGCATTATAAAATTTCTTTAACGTCTACCATGATATTGATCGGTGGCAAGGTAACAAAGGTATCAATTTATTGTTGGCCATTATAGTCCCAGTACAGGGCATGGGTCTCCATTTCAAGGTGGGACTTAGGCCACAGCCTGTCGCTCTGACCAAGTGCAAAGAGGTAGACTTCATACACCTTTGAGAACTTTGTTCAAAGAACTCTCAGGCGTCCATTTATCTTCACGATATTTTCCTCTACCCACATAACTTCTAATACCAACATAACTTTGAAAAATCAGAGGTGTATGACTGGGATTTGAAACTTGAACCCCCCGATTGAGTGGCCGAGTTTCAACCAGAAGACTTATGTTAGATTCCTCCCTAATATTTGAAATTGAAACACTAATGTGGCACGAAGCTTCCTATGCATGCAACGTTATCAGCTGGAGCTTAACCTAATTCCACATACTGTGCAAAGGTATGTCTTTAGTACTACGTGATTATTTCAATTTCACATAGTCAGGCAAGTTCTCGAGAGTAGCGGTAAGTATCCCTAACACCGAGTAGTCACGTTCATGCGACGAGCCTGCGTCGGTATTTTGATGTCTTCACAGAATTAAGCGCTCGAGATGCTTGTTAGTACGTCATTACTATTTGCGAAAAGATTTGAAATGATGTCATGTTAGGATGTAGTTGTTCGTCGTTCACTGGCTTTTAAGGTAGCAGAGTATATTCTGAAGAAACATCTATATGCAGTTAAAACTTTTAATCACTGGAATGGAATGAAGAATGGATCTGCCAACTCAAAGAAACAGGCAAAAGAAGTCTTGACCTTAACAGGTTGGACAAGAGCCACCTGATCGCAACTGGCAACAGACACCCATGGACACGTTAATAAACCCAAATACGATAAGCTTACGAACGAAGCCAGATACGAACATACATGCTTTCCTATCCCTGAGAACTAAGTTGAAACGCGTCGGAAAAGTATGTCTTCCTACCCGAACCCTTCAAACTAGAACAGAAATATGTATAGCGGTGATCCCACCGGAGTTGACCTACAAAGGTTTTAGTCCACCTTTGAAATTGACTGTAAATTTTTGGTGAAAAGTTGTTTTAAAACGTATCTAGGCTATGAGAAATATTATAATCATATGAAAACCTATAGGCTAGCGCTAGGCTATACGAAATTGTATAAGTTTGGTTATGCTATGTTGAAACAGTTTCATTGGGTAAAACTACTATTTTTTTATGTCATAGATGTAACAGACCAGTATGCAGCCCACCTGATGGTTGGTAAGTGCCCACTGCCGCCCATGGACATTTGTAATCAACCCCAGATCAAATCACAGTCCTTCCTGAGTTCGGCCACAAACGGGTTACTGATACCTGAGGATTAAGTTGGAACGCTTCGAATAAGTAGGTATATCTCGCTTATCTCACCCTTCAAACCAGAACACAGCAGCGCTTAACAGTGTTGTTATAAGGCAGAAATAGTTGTAGTGGTCGTGGTCGTATGAGTAGAACCACAAAGAGTTCTACCACATTAGTCTATTACTATTGTCTAAAACATACAGACAAAAGAAGTTTTGACTGATTTTGCTCGTTAAAAATGCTTTTAACTAGTTAAGAATATTGACTGCAACATATGTACATCCTCATAATTTTCTTAAGAGCGTGTGAAGTCTTTCAACTAGCACTTATCTTTTCACCGAATTAAGCGCCTGAAGAATGTTTGTTAGAAAAAATATTGTTATTATATATTTAAAAACGTACTGCATTTTTATTTTAAGTGCTACTGTTGTATTTTTTTTGCGCACCCTTGTATTCCAGAAATAGACCACATAAATATCATACAGTTCGTTGTATAAATTGTTTATTCCTTACATTTTGTATTGTTTGTATTTTTGTGCGGCTCACAATAAAATATAATTTCGGTACAAAATATATTTTTATATATTTTTTTGTATTTATAAGCTTATCCTCTTTAGAATCGTTCCAGATTTTATAAATCCACTGTAGGCCTATTTTTTTGGCGTTTTCGGCGTGTTAAGGCCGACTAAAAGGAGGTAAAATGGGGATATAAAAAGCCTTAAAATACTTTACCCAAAATAATGACCATTTGTTTTGCTGTAGGGAAATATAAATTTCAAAGCCACATGAGACGTCATAATTACAAACGTAAAACATTAGTTAGCGTGCCTTGAAACCAAACCTGAACCAACAGCGAATGCTTGGATTCTTAGTACAAGATTCACAACTCACTGTATACCATAAACCAATACCAATAACGACAGTGATTATAATTTACGTGCTGAGTCCGATCGTCAATAAATCTCACTTTTTGGGCCATTATTCCCGACAAATCATGCAATTGGACGGCCGAGCTGGTAAAGACCGTATTAAGATTCCGCCACGGTCGTGTGATGTAGAACGTGACGCAATGGGGTTTCATTAGACCAATAATCAAACTTTAGGCTATTCTTCTTGTGTACCTTTTATTTCGTTCTTTATTATATCGAAGAAGCAAACGGCATGCAGCCCACCTGATGGCAAGTGGCCACTGCCGTCCATGGGTATCTGTAATCAACCCCAGATAAGACCACAGTCCCGCCTGAGGTCGGCCACAGATACGTTGCATCCCCTAAGGACCAAGTTGGAATGCCTCGAATAAGTATGTGCCCTTACCACACTCTTGAGACCAGAACACAGCAGCGCTTAATACTCTTGTTATAGGGTAGATAGATGTGGCGGTGGTGCCGCCGGAGGTGAACCACAAAGGTTCTACTAACTTAAAGGCAAACTAGTTTGCTATTTCATACTACATATAAACAAAGAAAATTCATTCCTTTCCTGTATTGTTATTACATTCTCATGGATAACGAAATGGTGGAATCCTTATCCACACGTACTGAGTTCGATAATATTCAGTACTTTGGAGATAGCTACGCACACGTATTTCGATTTCCCGTAAGCTTTCACATGTTGATTCTCAAGGGATTTTGTATCTTATTCAATGTGTTATGTTTACCAACAATGCACGATCTGACTATTCTTATATATTAATTCAGAGGTTTTTTTCTTCAAGGACTAATTCTATTTCTGCTTTCTAAAATCAGATGAGAGTGTAAGAAAGGACAGTCGTTTGATAATAAACTTTTTTTTTCTTGGTTCTTATTAATACTTTATTTATTGCTTTTCTTTTCTTTTATAGGAGCAATGAAACTCCTTAATTCTTATAAAAGAAACATTCTCGTCGGGGTCACCACGTAAATATTTGTGAATGAATGACGTGACGCGGGAATTTTGGCAGCTCATTAGCAATTAGCATCTCCGTATTCAGATCACGTTCAATGGTGTAGAAGCAATAATTATTCTTATGCTCATTTTCCTACACTTATGACGGTCTTGAGAGGTTTACCAATAGGCATGTATTATTTTCTGTTTTGTATATTCTAACATCAAATTGGGTACCACTTTTTTCGTCATTAAAAATATTCTCTGGTGTTATTTAGATGTCATACTTAAATTCATAGTTCTTTCAACGCGTCTTTAATTAAATTTTATGATTCTTTTCTTGATTTCCATTTTATTCTGTCATCCCTTTTTAAATTTACAACTGCCACATCCATTAAGTAACATAATATGAGAGTAGACTCGTAAACTTCAATATCAGTTTCAGTCTTTGAATATCTTATCTTACATGATAGACTCAGCCACTAATACCTTACATCGTACGTGAGCGAACGCGAAGCGGTGCGAAAGCAACATACAGTCGATACGTATTGGAGTGTCATACCGGTCATACGTGGCTAAAATGATATGCGGAGTGATGCGGTGCGGAGAGAAGCGAAGCGACGTCATGAGAACCATCTCTTACGTACAAAATATTATATATATAATTATACATACTTACGTACAAAATGAATGGTAGCGGAGACGGTGCGGCGCAATTCGCGTTCACGTTGTACAGAACCGCCCCATAGAGTTATACAAATATACATAGAGTAGGGGAGCCCAAAATGCGTCCACCGAAAATAAGAGAAAGCAAATGAGGTTACCTATCCGTCTTTCTATATTAGACAAAGCTAAGTATAGCTTTCTCATCTTCCCTCTTTTATTATTTGTTGGATACTCGCACTGACAGACCTGCCTATGGGTCCCCTACTTTATGTATAATAACACTTTATGACCGCATCGCATCGCATGACCGCATGGCATTGAATTGTCGCAATGACAGATATCACTGCATTGGATCGCTTCGCAATCGCATTCGCTTTAATTCGCCTACATAGGACGTAGCCTTATTGAAAGTCCATGGATTGGCATAATATAGTTGCGATGAAGATAATCCTATTCAATTGAGATGCATTGTTCTCGGGATGCCTTATAAATTAATGTTAATTGTACTACATTTCCCTTTTGTTTTAGATTAACAATAGCATTGTCAAGTACGATTAACAAATTTGAATTCTTACTTTGAGCGATTAAATAGACAATTTTATAAATTGATTAACGTTAAGTAAAACAGAAATCATTTACATTTCTCATCCACGAGCGTATTTTCTTAAAAATAGAAAGCAATCTATTCGTACCTATTTTCGGGTACTTTTTGGAGGAATCAATAGATCGATTGAAGGTATGTACACCACGTGTCTTTCCGCCTAATAAAACAGTTTTAACCGGTCCTGTGTTATGGTTCGAAGGGTTGTGGTAAGGGAGACTTATCAGAGACTTTTAACGAACTCTTACAGTTTTGCAGCAAATGATAATTCATTTTCATTACGCACATAAGAAATAACTTTAAAAATAGGAGATGTGTGCCATTAGAACCCGGCATGAAAGGGTTCGACCAGTAGACTCTTATTGCTTAAAGCAGTCGTATTTATGGAACCACCAGTTAGTATTCTGTGACATCGTATAATATCAATTAGAAGGGAGCTTGCAAAATGTCTTTGACGTCAACACGAAAGATAATATTAAGATATTTTAGTACGCACTTTGAGAAGACAATTTTAGGTTTTGACATTTACTGTATTCAATGTGCACTCACCTTTATGGACTATCAATGACGTAATTTTATTTAAAGGTTGAAAATTTTATGAATGACTTTTAAACGAGCTTGTAGTAAGGAAAAAATTAAAAATATAACAAAAATTTATTATAATAACTCACGTAAAAATAAAGAGACGAGAAAAGGAAAAATATATAATATATTTTTGTATGACGGGATTAACGATTTACAAAAACTTTTAATGGGCCCAGACAATATTTGCAAAGATTTTATATGAATTTTATTTTATTAAATGTATCTCCTAAGAGCATGATGTTAATAAAAAAGTATTATAATTTTTTAAGTGTTTTTTCTATGGACGTAATGACTAATTTCATTTCGATATACAATGAACATAATTATATTGTAACTTTACACAGCAAACATGTAATTACTTCGAATATAATAATAGATCCTAACATCAAACAACGTCAGACATTGAAGCTATTTCAATAAACGACCGAAAATAATTTTCATATTTCATCTAAAATCTAATACATCGTAAATAACACGTCAATCATATGTCTATTTATATTATGCTTCCTCACCTGGAAGATATTATTTGGACCAATCTTTTAAGATGCTCAAGTATATCTGGATAAGTATATATGTATCTATAACCTATATATTCTTACCCGTGTGCGGTAAGGGAGACATACATATGTACTTGTCAGAGGCGTTTCAATTTAGTCCTCAGGGTATGTTGTCGACCTTAGGTAGTACTGTAATTACTACTAGTTGCTACTCCGTTATTAGAATGACTAAATCATATACTTTTATTTCTACTTTAATTTGAAAAGTTTAGGAATATAAAACTATCTTAGTGTTTTAAATCCCGAGTCCAAAAATTCAGTGCATAAAACTAAGGCTACAACCATAACATTATTTGCAATAATCCCGACATTCTATAAACCGAATATCTTATCAAATGCTATTAGTATTCCAGCAAGTGACTAAATAAAGCTAAGAATGTACAAATACAACCATAAAACAAATGTAGCACTGCCAAGAGTGTGAATAAACCCTTTATAGCCGACATTAAACGAAGCAGCATTAAATATAATACAGATATTTCAACGGGAATAACAGACAAATCCCGATATAAATTTCTGGTATCGTTCGTACATCGAAACGTGGAGTCGCCTTTGAGATACTTGGATGACGCGCGTGGTAGACATAATAAAAGAAAATCAAAGCCATTGTACATTTTATTGGCCCTAAATTTATTTTACGACTGAAGGTACCACTGTTACGCTACACAAACACATAGACAAATCCATTCTTTAGTTCTAAGCGAATGAAATTTACGCGTTAAGTTTAGTGCCGGTAAAAATTTACAGCGCACATCCATCTCATTCAATGTTCAATCTGTTTAGGTTTTAAATATTGAATGGGTTACTTTATTTCACCTTGATGTACTCGTATACTATGGTCTAGGTCTCTCCTTCTCAAAGTGGGTGATAAAACCCTGTGGATGCTAAAGGGCTATAGAGTGGCAGTGAAGGGTTCAGAGAACATTGAGGACAGTAAAAACGTCTTGTTAAACCTAACGCATAATATAGCCGCGGCAGATGATTCGTTGTGTTTGGAAAATTCGTGTTTTCTTTTCCAATATTTTTAACTGAAATCAGCATTTATGAGAATAGCGTCGCGAAACTACTTCCATAGCCTATGCATAGATAGAACGGCCTTGTTTTCTCTAACTTATTTTACTGATTTTTAGTGATACAGGAAATAATCTATTTGAAAGTACTAAACTGAGTTTGAAAAGCTCTGGTCTAGGTTTATGTTAGTCGTTCTGCCACTTCAGTCTGTTTTAGTGGATTTAAAATTCTCACTTCTCTGTCTTAACAAATTGAGCAAGCCTGCAGCAATGTTCGAGTCTATGTGTAAAGTCCGAGTGACTTCATATATTTTATCGAAATGCAAATTTCAATTTGGTTGTTAAATTTTAAGTCAAACTACAAAAGTTTATAAAGAGCTTAATTCTATCATCTTAACTATCTCTAACTCTTGCCTCTATTAATTTATTTTAACTAAAGATATGCAAAAATCTTAGTACAGATAGTTCTTATAGATAGATAGATTAGTTCTTATAGATAGATAAAGTTTAAGCTTTGATTATATACCTCCTCATATTACAAGCGAAAAACGTCCAAGAAATAAAAGCATGTGTGTGTGACTTAAGCACACTAGCTTAATGACGGTATCGTATGATTCGTCGAATGGTCCCATTACGCCATTTCGATTGGACAATAAAGTTTAGAGGCTAACAGTTAGTGACTATCTTTTTGGCCGCATTTTTAAATAACGCTAGATATAGAGAATATATAACCAAAGAGTTTAAGGTTAGGTGCGCAGTATTTTAATGAATGTTATATTTTTGTGGTTATACGTTTAATAAACGTTTCCGTCACGTAGCCTAGTGGTTTGAATCAATCTGGAAATCCAATGACTTACACCACTTTCCCTCCGAGAGGAGATTTGCGCCCAGCAGTGGAGCAGTAATAGTTTAATGACGATGTAAGTAATCAATTAACTAAATTTATTTATGTAACAGGTATTCCTGTATTCCCATGTTTAATTTTATCGTAACAAGAAAATTTTCTTCGTTTAATATTACAAATATGACAGGTAATTTACGCCTAAATCCTCAAAGACGGGCAAACAGGATGACGCGAGAAAATTTCCGTAGTCTCCAGCAAGATTTATTTGAGTATTTTTGTATTATAGTTCCAACTAGCTAATCCCCGCGGTTTCACTCGCGTTAGAGAAGTAAAAAGCCATAAATTAATATCTGCCTAATAACAACTGACATGAACGCTCGTGACGGCGGCCGCATGCGCGTTGAGCGCGCTTATACTATTTTCAAAAATTAAAGTAGCCTACTACACCTTAGCTCTTTAGTTATCTTCCTAGTCAAAATTTAATGTAGATATGTTTGTGTGTCTATGATACACACAACCACAACACAGCAAAAATCGTATTGTGTCAATGAGAGTAATAAGCGTCATAGGTACGTATCTAGACATTGCGTTACACACACATATACACTGAGAATATTTTAAGAATAAAATAAATCCAATAGTATTCTTTAATGTACGAACGTTCGTAAAGTGGCGAATAATTAAACCTTTTACGGGTTATTAAATCATTAATGCTCCTTGTAATTAGTTTCATTACACGCCAAGCGGCTCGAGGTTTCCGAATGTCTTGGAGTTTTATTCGAAATTTTATTTGCGATCTTTGTAAACCACTGACCTACTTTTCACGTTCAAAAATAGCTTCTTTCATCTTAAAATGACAAAGCGATTGGTATTTTTACGTAGTGTGGTCAATTCAATGCTAATTCACCGTAAATGTGACTTTATTTCCGTTGGCTAAGAATTAATTTTAGATTTTATGAATAAAAGATGTAATATATAAGAAGTAACAAAAGATTTGGAGGACCTTTTGTGGTTCGACTACGGAACCATCACTATTATTACACCTGTTTCTACTTAATAACAGTAGCATTAAGCGCTGCTGTATTCTGGTTTTAAAAGTGTGCTAATTGAGACATACTTATCCAAGGCGTTCCAACTTAGTCTTCAGGGGTAATAAAGCATCTCGGGCCAATCTCAGGTAACAGAGGTGGGCGGC
>DWNY01000567.1:0-15669 GCA_018250635.1 Telegonus apastus | reverse complement strand
ATGACCAGCCCCAGATATAAATAAAATTCTACCCCTTAGATCTAAGTCAATACGCCTCGGATAAGTATATCTCCCTCACCACACTATATTTCCAGCGTAAGTCAACCATTCTCACATAACATTGGAACCGGATGAATAGTTTCAGAGACTATAGTATATGAGAACAATACTACGTAATTTATTCAGACGTTTTAAATTATATTACCTGGCAAGTCCCCTTTCCTCCAAGGAAGAAGTTACCTCCACACCACATATTATTTGTCAATACCGTAGCGTAGACGAGAAGGCATTGAGTGTGATTGATCACGGGGATCTCAACGGACATCAGACGATCTGGGATGGTTGGCGCACCTTGCTAAGAGAAGATAAACAGTCTTATAAGCCTATTCTTAAAAGATAAAGTAATAGTTCAAAGATTGTAAAACAACAATCATGTGTGTCGTACTTGATAAGCAGTGATAGAAAATTGAAACTCGGCCTCTTAATCGGGAGGTCCGAGGTTCAAATCCCAGGCACGCACCTCTGGCTTTTTGAAGTTACATGCGTATTAGAAATTTATTATAACGGTGAAGGAAAACATCGTGAGGAAACCTTTACACCTGAGAGTTCTTAAAAGTTCTTGAAGGTGTGTGAAGTCTACCAATTCGCACTTGGCCAGCGCGGTAGACTAAGACTGAGAGGAGACCCGTGCCGAGCAGTGGGACAGTAATGGTTTGACGACGATGACATGGTATGGACACAAGGACGTAACACCGGAACAAAAACAATCAAGTACATTATGTTTATTTCTACCCCGGGAATCGTACTCTTAATACTATTACTAAACACAAGTTAAATGATAGATAATATGAGTAAAAATGTTACCATGGTCCTGCCCCATCCGCTGACAACGACATCAGTACCGCCTCGCAATCGCCGGCTCCTCCAAGAAAGAGGAATAGGCTGAGTTCTCTCGTTGAACTCAATAGGGTCTACAGTCTTCATCACGGCTACATCCTTATCAAACGCTGGGTCATCGTACTCTGGGTGCGGAGTCACCTCGGCTATAGGTATTATTGTACCATTTTTCCTGAACGAACTGCCCGCTCTAAGGACTACTGTTGAAGGGTCCACACTGAAAATTGGTTATTTTTTATGATATTGAAGTAGCAACTGAGCATGCAGTCCACTTGATAGTAGCTATGCATGCCCATGAATATCTGTAATCAAACCCAGATAAGATCTGAAAGTCACCTGGAGTTGGCCCATATTGGTATCCATAAAGACTTGGAACGCTCGATAAATATATTCTAAAATACATAAGAAAATTCATAATTGGATGCTACAGTTGTAGCAATGCGCATATGACTGATCTCAGCTAACCTCTGAGTTCAGTTGTTGACAGTAACAGACGTGCTCGGATAGCATGCCAAGTCAAGTAGGTTCATTTCATTTTCACTTCCTTCACTATGTAGTCAGTTTTTTCAGGCATGCTAGAAAAACAACGTCTATATTGTGCAAAGGAGAATATGTTCACGTATTTAGATTTTAAATTGTCAGGTAAATAAATTAGCAACGTGCGGGGATGCTGCTACTATTATAAAAAAAATACTTCTAAAAGTATGTAAACTGCATATTGACTTCTGGATTTATATAAAAACTTACTTCTGAGCGCAGTGGCCAGCTGTCAGGATGTAATTCTCACTGACAATGAACCCCCCGCAAAAGTAGGAGTTATTGACGATGAAGCTGACTTGGTAGGGATGGTCTTCGATGTTTGCCTCTTTCCCTCCAACTATCCTGTCCGAGCCCTGAGTCTCGGTAAGCCAGGGGATGAATGACCTTTCTGGAAGAAAACGAAAAAATATAACAGGTTTTTCCAAAAAGTTACAAGAAGAAAAACGAGCATGTAGTCCATCTACTAGTAAGTGGTCAATGTCACTCACGGTCACCTGTAACCAACTTCATATAGAACAAGGTTTTTATCTGAAGTCACTTACAATTGCGTTGTTACTTCTGAGGATGAAAATGGTGCCCTAAATGTAAGTGAACTGGCAACCAAAACATTTCAACGAAACACGATTTTCTGCACACAAACTAGAGCGATTTTCTTCATGCTAACTAAAGAATATATGTATATCTTAAAAACAAAACACCCGACTGCCTAAAATTAATTGACTTTGATACCCCATCTCATTTCATACCCATATTGTTATGATACAAAAATATTTCGTCTCATCCCTGCTTTTTTCTTCATTCGTAGGCATCATATTTAAAAATGTATAACCTACGTTACTATGACAACTGAGATGATTCTAACACCACCTCATATGTTAAAATCCGTCAAGCCGTTCGGGCTATGGGGCGTGCCAAAGAAATGGACATACATACATATTTACATAAAAACGTTCGAAAAACATTACCCTCCTTCTGACGCAGTAGGTTAAAAATACGGAATCTTTTTTGGCATTTAGTACCCTTGGTTTAACTCAGAAGGTTAAATGCTACTGTGTTCTGATTTAAAGGGTATTTTCTATAGGTGAAACATTTATACATTTTTTGATGTCTACACAACTCACTTATGTTCTTGTGTTCTTATATTATTGTTAAAACATTTATTCATTTGTTTTGAGTTTATTAAATGTGTGGATGATAAAAGAGTGTTTTTTAGTGTATTTCTTATTTTTGTTTTAGCGTTTTAAATTTATTTAATTTATAAAAATATTACAATTTGATCTAACTCAAATAAGCAAAATATAGAAAATGAAAGTTCATTTGCATCAACTAAAGAGAACTGTACATTTCTTAAACATATACCTATCAAAGCGTATTTTTTAAATTTCGTAATCAGAAGCTATTCAGTTAATTGCCCAGCAGGTATTATGAAGAGTATTCAGTCATCACACGGGTCGACGCTCGCGAAATCTGAAGGTCGTATCTACAATAATATATTATGACCATCATTTATAGTGTTGACATCCATTCGAATATGAAAGTCATTCAACTATATTTATATATATTGTGGGATACTACAAGTAGAATGCTTGGTGAATCAACAAATTCTTATTATATTAGTTTAGACAAAACCTCAGACATCTCGAACACACTTGACACCTCGAACATCTTTTTTGAAACTCCACTGAAAACAATTCTCCTATTCTATCAATGTTGCCCGTTTTACACATGTATATAAATAAACGCCTCGAATAAGTATCCCTTGCCACTATTTCGTACTCATCAATTGGACAAAAATTATTTTATGAGGGAATATAAATATGAACAATGAATAATATTTTACACTGTGACAAAAACAAATCGCTTAAAATATGAATATTTACGTACTTTGTAATGAAAATTATAATAAGGAGATATATTATCTTATTTTGCGGAAACGTAATGTAAGTAGTGCCTAAATATTAAACATTTAATAAAATAAATACTAAATAAATTAAACAAAACACAATAAAATACATATTTTCAAATTCAAAGTGAATTTCGACAGAGAAAATTAATAAGATACATCCTATATAAATTACTTGGATGTATTATTTAAAACAGACAATTACAAAAAACAACAACGGAAATAAAAATTCATTGGTTGCTAAAGAAAACACCAATCAAATATGAAACTTACAAAATATGAACCTTTATTGAAGAAAGTAACGGAGTAAAATACCCCAAGTGAAAGAATTTCTAAATTTACAAAGTTGTAATTTCATAAGGAATTATAGCACCAATTCCTTAAAAAATGTCAAAAAACTTATCGAAATATAATAATTCTGTATATAAATGATAATGTAACTGTAACAAGTAATCTCATCTCCGTCATTACAAAAGCGAATAGAACTCAATCTAACGTTGTGATTGATTGTATATTAGATACAATCAATGCAAACAAAGCATCGAAGTAAAATGTAACAAGTAATAAATTCCCAATCTTACACACACTGCTACTTAAAAAATAAGAGAATAATAAATCAGTATAATATCACTAGTAATAAATAAGGACATTTTGACACATTAAAGCCTCAAAAACTTACCAGAATTCACTAACAGGAACGCGAACGAACAGAAAATCACAAACTGCCACATCATGTCATATGAAACTAAAACACTAATCTTATTGACGAGTCTGTTATATATATCGCCAGTAATTTGAATACCGTATATGAATTACCCACATTCATATGCCACAGCTTTTTACTTTATAGTTATCGGATCGACCTTACACGCTACTGTTAGTGAAGATAAGCGGGAACCGATGACATACGGTGTCATGGCGGCAGGGACCGTGGACGGAATACTGATTACTTTCGAAGAATTAGGTCTTATCGGTACTTCCTGACCTGACGAGCCGTCATTAGGTTGTATCGAAGCTACAAAACGGTGAAAGAATGAGAAATCAGACCGTGAGTAAAATAAAAATGAAATTTTAAAAAGTTGTCAGCGAATTTCATAGTGGGCATGTCTACATTGCTTTGAAATTTACAGTTAACGGAAACCATAAAATAAGCAGCTTTTGTCATCAAATTGTCACTATTAATGATGGCAGAACCGATGAATCAGTGGATAGAAGTAAATGTTTTGATGTTGCATTACAATCAAACTGAAAAATGTTTTACCACCTTTTGAAGCGTGATAATAGAATACCGCGCTTAACTCCGCGGCTTGCGTAGTTCTCAGCCGATCTACAAAGCTAAGCAACGTCCGGCGTTCGGTGTAGAATGGGAGACCGCTAGCGGCAAAATTTCATGCTTCGGAGAAAATGTTAAGCTTTCGCGCGTTCATCCCAATTGTTACCAATGAATAGCAGTCGTTAAACTTCGTCAGAGGTTGTATGGGCAGATTGCAAACATCCGGCACGGGTTTGTCACTAACCGGCATTGGAGCAGCATGGTGGAGTATGCTTCAAGCCTCCAAACTACCAAGAGGTAGTGAGAAGAGACCCGTACTCTATATAAATAAATAAAATTGAAGTGTCTGTTTATAATATCAAAATAATACCTTTTTACTAAATGCATATGAAAATATACACGGTACAATAACAAAAATATGATATAAAAAAATGTTTTTCTGCCTGCTTGGCTGATCTTCTAAACGGCTGGACCAATTTTGACGGGACTTTCACTAGAAGATAGCTGAAGGTCTAAGGTAACTTAGAGTACTTTAATTTTTGAGAAAGGCGCTATGCCAGCTGTTCTTAAGCAGATATTAATGTATGCCTTTTTACTTCTTAAACGCGGGTGAAGCCGCGGGAATCAGCTTATGGAATATAAAAGAGTTGCGGCAATATAATACCGCAAATACGTCATCATGGGTTGAAGCCACATTTTCCATGCTTCAAATATCAGTGATATAGACAAAATGAGACATCAATTGACCTCGTTTGCAAGCGCTTTAATAATTTCTACCTCTGGCTATTACAGTTACTCAAACAACTTATGCAATTAAATATTCTTCACCTTGGAAGGTTTGCTCGATTGCATTAAAGTCATTGTCAGGTAAATTTTAATAACCGTAAAAGGTAGCCTGTATATTTGCACCCATTTGCAATTGGATATTATTTGCAACTGTGTTATGAAAATACGTTCTAAGGTCAACAGCCCTTATGTAATTTATTATAACCAATCACATATGTTTACTATTATTTTAAGAATCTGCATAATAGCAACTACAGCTACATATATTCCAGTGAAAGCCCCGTCAAAATTGATCCAATCGTTTTTAAGATTACCTTAGACAAACAAACAGACCGACAAAAAATATAATTATTATAAGTACCGTGTATAATTTCATTTACCTCAACTTTACAAACAGACACTTCAATTTTATTTATTTGTATAGATTTTCCCCGGGAATGTATTCTTGCTCTTAAGTCCAAAATTACCTAAGTCCAAAATATAATTAAAATTGCTAAAAATACATTGATACTATAATATTTCTATAGCCTTCGTGACAACTCGCGTCACAAATGCATTAATTAACAACAATAATGATTGGATAGAACGTTAATTCAGGGCCCTTATCTTGTATGCACACGCCAACCGTGCACGAAACTTACCTATCTCTATATACCTACAATTGTATTAAGGGGGGCATATTTATTCAAAGCGTTCCAACTTAGTCCTCAGGGTAAGCTACGCATCCACAGACGACCTCAGGTAGGACTGAGATCTTATCTGGAGTTGATTACAGATATCATGCGTGGTAGTGGCCACTTACTATCAGGCGGGCTGCATGCTCGTTTGCTACTTCCATAACATAAAAAACTATGCTATTATACGATTCATCTCATTTCGTTTGCATGTAAAACTTGATAAATGAAAATGGCGACATTTCTCACACCCACACATACAATTTTAGATCACAATCTTTAACGAATTGTACCTTAACGCTGGTATATTTTAACCGACTTCCCAAAGGAATGAGATTATAATCTATGCTCCAATATATACATTTTAATATGTTTATGACATAAAGATTGAAAAGATATCGAATTTTCCTCTGAATATTTTCAGGTCAAAGTAATTACACTCCTGGGAAATAAGTAAAACCTTTCATAATTCCTGTTATTTCTGGTGTTTAATACTTTATACGCTTGGGAGATCTCTGTCTAATTAATTCCCCATAGGAAATACAATTTAAAAGAGATTCCGTATAAAATAATTTAATTTCTTAAAAAGTTTAATTATTTGTAATTTGAAATATCTAAAAACAATTTTATAATTACAGCAATAAAACCCAAGCATTGAAGTTTAATTGTCATTAAATACAAACCCTTATCTTTCCTTTTTCAAACCTTTATACTTAATCTCCCCTAATCTAGACAAACAAGTAAAATTATGTATGTTTGTGATGTCAAAATATATATTTTTTTAAATTGTACCTGAAAGTATAAACGGTACATATTAAAAAAACACAATTATTTAAATTTTTGTGTCTGCCTGTTTGTCTACCTGTCTGTTTGTTCCGGGTAATTGAAACGGGTTGAATTTAAACGGCACTGAAAACATTGGAGTGAGGCCGAATAGGAAAGCCCTACCGTGCACCTCAAAAGGCTTGATAGATTTAGATAATTTTAGATTAAATACCTGTTTGCTTTTCCACATTACACGCCAATTATAAATTAGTTAGAAGCATACCATAACTATTTATAGCAATATAAATCAAGGATCAATTAGGTTGTATGAAAACATAATTTTATTTCATCGAAATAAAATTCCAATCTATTCTACATTCTAGATAATAACACTGCAATTATATATAATAACAGTACTCCTAACGTCACGATAGGAATTATTTCATCAGTAACACACTCGTGTCCGGAAAGTATAATCGTATCGGAATAAACGGAAGTCGACTATTGTCATTTTAATTTTGTGTTCTATCCCCAAACACAATTTTTGTTAGGTTAAGTGCGTGAATGAACATTTGTGATGTTTTAGAGAAAACAGAGCAGAATAGACACATTTATTTTGTGAATTTTTACTGCGAGACATTGTGTTTATTTCTCCTTTATCTAAACTCGGTCTACGTATGAATAAACTTGTAAATTATTCATATTGTAATATTCTTGAAGTTTAACTTTTTATGCCTTTTTTCTTCCAAAAATGATCGATCTGGTCTATGTGCTGACGAACTGAATCCTGCTGACGGAGTATGAAACCATAATAAAAGCATCGTCAGCGTGGTATCGGTACACGTGAATGACAAAAAGAAATGAAAATTACAAACGCAGTATATTAAGATAATTCTGATATGCTTATATGAAAAATAATCACAGTATCTGTCACTGGCTGTTTTAATGTCCCACTGATGGACAATTGTTGACGGCAGTGTTTCAGTACAGATTTGCGAATTCCAATACAGGACTCCACAGAAGATTTTTCATGTCAACTACGCGTAAAACTTACATGCATTATTTTCCATGTTCTAATCTTCTATTCGTTTTATTCATTATTTAACACTAGCTGATCCCCGCAGTTTCACTCGCATTAAGGAATTAAAAAGGCATACATTCATATCTGCCCGCAACTGACATTAACTTCCGCGAAGGCAGCCATAAGCGCGTGGAACGCGGGCTAAGGCTTTTTTCAAAAACTAAAGTAGCCTAAGTTACGCCTGAGACATTTAGCTATCTTCCAGTGAAAGTCCCGTCAAAATTGGTCCAGCCGTTTATAAGATTACTTCAACCAAACAAATAGAGGACAGACAGACAAACAAAAAATATATAATTGTGTATATTTTCGTATGAATTTAGTAAAAAGTTGTTATTTTGACATTACTTAACTAAAAATTAAATTACAGGTATCGATGTTAATAATACCTATAACATTTGTGGTTTTAAATCTAATGAGCTAAACCAAAACCCATTTAACTAATGACCGCACACACCACATCTGGTGTGATCGATTGTTTGACCCGATTGTCTTAATCAAACATTTCCAGTTTGGAACTTCCTTCCTTTGATTAAATATTCTTTTAATTAATATCGCTTAAAACTATTGTTATAAAACAGAAAGAGATGTGGCGGTGATTTCGCCCGGAGCCAACCCAAAAAATTTTTTCCTCTTTCAAAACCAATTCAAGTCTCCAAAATCCTTCAATACATTTCCAAAAAAAATACTTTGTTTTATCGAATGATATAAGAATTATAAAACATGCCACCTTGCCGTTTAAATATTAAACTAAGTTAACAACTATGTTTCAAAGCATTCGCTTAACATGTATGCTTGCAGTTTTACTTTTCAACAAGTTTGTAATGGAGTCCATATTTAGCGAAATATCGTATAACTAGTAATATGTTTTTTAGTCATTTGTCATTATTGAAGGTATAATGGGTTTTTAATCGCTTTTTTGTAATGCACGATGTTCTCGGCATCTGCTGAGAAAAACATAAGCAATACTTAGTCTTATGTCCAACAGTTTATACTAAGTACGTTTTTGTTACCAACTTGCAATAAAACAACATTTAGCTAAAGATTCAACATACCTACATTATTAAGTACATTTGTCATTATCATTGACATCCCGTGGCAGTGTTTTATCTGTTTATTACTGTCTCATTTCAGATCTCATCTCAGATTAAGATAGTGGAGCCTGTACAACTTTTTGCTCATGTGTAACTGGTAAACTTCACGTACGTAAAAGATCTAATTATTATATAATTTACAATAAAGTAAGTTAATGATTCTTAGAATATTATATCCAACAATTGGCTAAGTGCGAGTCGAACTCGCTTATTGAGAATTCCGTAGCACCAAATGTTCATTATTTTTTATTTATAGTATTAGTCATCACAGCAACTACAAAATTACACACATTTTGGAAAATTTAAAGTGTTGGTTCAATAGATAAACAGAAAAATACCGGTTTTTTATATTGGCTTCTTGAGAGACCTCCCTTATTTTTTAACTATTTTATTTGTAATATTCGTTGTTATAGCTGTCATAACAATAGACACTTCGAATTTCAAGTGAGTAACAATTACGAGATAGATCGACAGACAGACGAACAGTCAGCGGTGGCATAGTAATAGATTTATAACCCCTTCAGTACAGAACCTTAAAAAATATGAATTGCAGAATTCAAATAAAATAATTCAAATGGTGTATTTTGACAACACGGTGTCATTGCAGCTCAAAGTCGAACAAGTTACGAAATTACACAATCGAAAAGTAGGTACGAAACATTTATTTTTACTGTTTTAGCACATCATAAAATTTGGCGTTTTGGCTAAACGACGTCTATTAACGCCTCAATACAGTTTAATGTTCTCGCCGAGCAAATAGGTTGGGAACAATCGAGTGTTGGCTAATTGGCACCATCGCTCACCCGAAGTCGGCCAGACGCGGCAAGGTCGCCCAGGACGAAAGAATAATCGCAGGCAATTAAGGTACAGTCAACAGTCCTGTGCCATAAGTGTTGCTAACGATATGATAGGTGATAGGTGAGTCTTTGAATGCTTCTGCTAGTTTCGTGGGTAGTAGAACGAAAGAATAGTCGCTCGCAATGAGATAGTCCTTTGGCGTACGTATCGCTAACGCTATGATAGTTTGAGAAACTTTGAATGCTGGTCATCGGCACAGTATCTGTTAGTGATTACATGGGTGGTTTCATAACTAATGTGAAAGGCTGAAAACTAACTCTTTTTTATTAACGTCTTTTTTAAATTTATTTGTACGCTTAAAAAATATGATTATTGCAAGCCACTTCACTTGATGTAGTACTGATAGTAATTATAATTTTGGATTATTATTTAATGTAATCATAGAAGCTCTTTCTGTGTAAAAATCAATAATAAACAACTTAACACATTTAAAAAGTCTATAAAATTATCGTACACAAAATTTGAGTTTCTACACCATTAAGTAAAGAACTTATTTATACTACGTAACTAGAATTTTTTTAGAGTAAAAGTTCCGATAAGTAAAAATTATTTCATCGAAAACAATAATTCGTTTGGCAAAATAGGCAGCCAATTAGTCGGCCTATAATACCGATTAGACGGCCAGTCGCCTACCAGCCAAAGTCATAGTCGGCCCATCTTTACTGAAAACGCCTATTATGAAAGTGGATTATCTGCAAGTGAAATTTATATATGTATAAGTATTATAAACTTGACGATGAACATACAGATTTACCAAGCAACTTCACTTTATCAATTTTCGTAGCAACTAAAATAAAATTCTTATATTTTTTATAAAACGCGCCTAAAAATGTTACTTCAAAAACATGAGAGAATAATTTATGACCAAACGTCTTTGCCATAATCAGCACCGCAAAAGCGAGGAGAAATAAACCCCCACGTAAAGACAGACCCAACATTGTATGGGTTGTAGGCATTAAGGTAGGTCGCAAGATTGTATGACTAAACCAAATAAAATGACATCACAGTACCGCTTACGTAATGATCTTCAAAATATATCTTAGAGCTCGTTAACAGGTGTTTTTGCTGGTGATATCGGTGAGCAAAAACGTGGTCAGATCGATAAAAAATCTCAAAGTAATGCCGTTGGTAACTAGGTACAATATTTGGAACAATGGTATATCGGACGTAGGTAAGCGTTTAGACTCGAGATAATTTGTCATAATTCGACGACCCGTATCAAATTATTTTGAGTTTTATACCTGGTTTATTATACGGGCACGTACTCGACACTTTGCAATATAAAAAGGTACATGGAGACACAAAATACTGTATGATGGTGTCGAATTCCAAATCTATATGACTCCATGACTGCAGTTAGATTAAGGGTTAACCCCTCAAGGGCTAAGGTCCCAAAAACAATAAAATTGGTTGGTATCTTGTTATTTATAATATATAACATACACAGCTTTTTTAAAAAAATGCATCAAAAGCATTAAAGCAACTTTAACTTTTATTTTGGGGATTCCCTAAATAGGGGTAAAATGTTTAAAAAGCTGCCCTTATTGTGGATTCATTTTATGACGAAGGCGTGGACGTCAAGGAACCCAATGACCAAATTTCATGTTTCTATCTTCAGTGCTTAGAGGCTTAGTTATATTGAATTGATTGACGGTTGGCATATTGCTTATTGACTGCATACAACACATTTTTTTTTTTCAAGACAATTAAAAACAAAATTTAAACATGTTACGTAAGTAACAAACGAGCATGCAACCCACCTGATGATAAGTGGCCACTGCCACCCATTGACATCTGTAATGAACCCCAGATAAGATCACATTCCTACCCAAGTTCAGCCACAGATGCTACCCCTAAGAACTAATTTCTAACGTCTCGAATAAGTATGTCCCCCTTACCACTGCTGTTATAGGGCAGAAATAGGTGAGACGGTGGTGCCGCCGTAGTCGAACCAAAAAGGGTTCTCTGCCACATATTCGTTCATATTTCCGTGCATTTTAATGTAATGAATGTAAAATTTGAGAAAAGCACTGTTCATGAAGACAAAATAGCACATGATATGATTTCCCATATGAAATTTAAAAAATAACATTAAGACGAATATGAGCAAAAAAAACAACTAAAAATGAAATGAGTTATAGATAAAAAAAAGAGTCTAGATCACTGCCGCCTCGAAGTCTCAAGAAAGCTTTACATACATTACATAAACAAATATTGTTACGTTAAGTTAAATTTAATTGGAAATATATTTAAAACAAACACTTTTTAAACTATGGATTACTTCATAATTCGAATTAGATCGTTTTTTTGCTATAATATTTTTTAGATATTTTTGTTTTGAACTTTGTCGTATAAATTT
This sequence comes from Telegonus apastus, assembly GCA_018250635.1. NCBI lineage: Eukaryota > Metazoa > Arthropoda > Insecta > Lepidoptera > Hesperiidae > Telegonus > Telegonus apastus. Next base: position 3,442 of record DWNY01000567.1, on the reverse strand, counting down.
AAAAAGATAATTATGCTAATATGTGCCATGTACTGGGACTAATATTCATGGGACAAATTGAAACGCAGAGTTAAGCATTGTATCACATTAATATACTATAACAAAACTCATTCGCGTTTTTTGTAAAATGAGTTGATTCTTATCAACATTGTTAATAATAAAAAGACATAAAACTTGTTGCATACAATGTTGCCCGTAGTCTACAATAATATACATAAATCAATAATCAAGTTTGTCTTTTTATCAAGATCTTTGCTAAGTAAATAAAGAGTCCGACAAACCATTTGTCAGAAATTATACACACCACATTAGCGAATCCTGATATTACTGAGAGGTAATAATTATTATTATGTTTATTCTAATGATTTATATTTATTATTATGGTTCCAGATTCCACTTCGCGAACATGTTGCAATAAAACGTTCCAGTACCGGCTGGCTCCGTGTTCCTAGGTATGTACATATATTAATGCATGTGTCAGTGTGTAAGGCATTTGTACAGTATTAAAGATTTTTTAAATAACAGCAGCAGCAAATAAGTATACAGTCCACCCGATGGCAAGTGGCCACAAACGTCCATAGACACCTATGATCAATCCCAAATAAAATTGAGCTCGGTCACATATGCGTTGTTTGCACTAAGTTGGAAATCTTCGGATGAGTATGCCTCCCACACCACAATCTTCAATCTAGAATACATTGCCGATTAATATAGCTGTCGTTAGGCAGAAAAGCGTGTGGTGGTGTGACGGTGGTGCCGCTGGAAACAAACCACAAAGGGTTATACATCTAGTCATTTAGAATAACATAAATCATATATCCGGTATAGATGCTCCATCTAGACATATGCGATTTCTTTGGTCCATGTTCATGCCCAAAGCACGAATTTCCATTCTATTCCAATCAATTATTTCATATCTAAATAATAAAACGTGAGCAAAGTCACCCGGTGAGTTTAATCGAGTCGGTAAAAAGATTAAAGTCAAGATGTTAATAAAAATTAATTAATATGGCTCCCTGTACATTATTATGAGGCATTTTAAAAAGGAAGGCTACTTAAAATGCCAATAATTTGAAAGAGAAAAAGAAGTTCTACTATCAAATCAACTTTTTATATAATTATAAAATTTGAAAACGTTTTATCCATACAATTTGCCTTAAGGTCCAAATCTAGAAAAAAAAGCAAATTTAGATTTATCTATTCGTATCTTATAACTTTGTCCTGACTGACTTAACATAGACTCTGAGTAGTGAAGCTAGAATCATGAAAGTTGGACAGTTGGTTCTTTTTATATGAACGTAGGCGTGGATACCGAAAATTAAAAAGAAATGGTTTTAATCGTCCTAAAAGAATGTTATTCATGCAGTGCATCATTTTTGTATTCCATAAGCGACACATAGACTGTAAAAGAATCGGACATGGCGTTAGTGTGAGACGGGATGAAAGTTTTTGTATGAAAATCATGGCAATGCCAGCTCTATAAATGTATTTAATATAATTGATTCCTATAGTTCCTATTTTTTCATCAACAACGTACCACCAGAAATGAACTTCATAGTTGTGCATAATTTACATCGTTCAAAATAATCAAAACAATATGTTCAACATTGTAAATGTGTACGTTTCTAATGCTTACATTGAGACACTTATAAATAATTATTTACTGTGGAGCAATGCGTATATTCTACTATGAAAACATTTATTATGTAACATAGGCTATGTTATAATAATTTCTTACTTATAATTCACGTTAACGATGCGTCGACGACTGAAATTTGTAAATAAGTCCGCCGAGCGCACGAGGGCTTCCACGGATCTCTTATTCGTAGAAAGTGGAACAAACAATACATCGTGCGACCGTCTCAATCGATTCCTATGCTAACGTCGTAATGAATGACAACTACACAACGCGAATCAAAAGAAAACTTCATTATTACTCTATAAACAGGGAGGCCATTCAACCGATATTTAAAGCTAAGGTTGACAAGAGCTAAGGGTGATTCTCTGAAACAGTTTTACACGTTTTTCACTAGACACATTAATATATTAGACAAACTGAATATATTTTTAGATTTCATGTGGAATTTAAATGCTAAAGGTATAGCTTTAAGTATTAGCTTTAAATAAAAAGATAAGAAATAAGTCAGTAGAAGAAACACCCAATCCTAATTTATCTGGCTGAATTGTTTCTAGTAAACTATTTTTTGTAATTAATTGACGTAGGATAGTAAATACACGTTGTGTCCGTTTAATGTACCTGATCATTGATGATGATATTTTTGTCCTTAACCCCTGTATATTAAATAATTATTTTATAATACCTTTTTTATTTATCAATGACTAATTGCAAATTCATCTGGTTCCATCTGTTGATGCATTGTGTGATTCACAAATTCCAAAGTATTATGTACTTCATTATGTGAAATTAGTAACATAAAGGAATTATTTTATTTATAATAAAAACTAAAATAAATTTTGAGTCAACCGCCCTGTTTCGAAGAATCACCCTAAGCGTCATTCGAGATGCGGGTACGCGCTTCAGCCATCAGTAATTCTATCCTGCGTAACAACAATAACGGCCCAATGAGGATAATAACAAGTTAAACGCCGCCTAGACGGTAAATACACGTCTCGGTCTAGACCACGCATCCAGAACAAACGTGACTTAGCATAACGCTATTGTTTTCGTCAAAATTTTAATGTCACTATAAAAAATATTAAAGCAATTATCATTGGACTCTCAAATTAGGACGGAATTGGTTCTACATTGTAATTGTTGGTACATTGATATTTTCCGTTAATTTCATTGTATTTCATGTAGGTACTAGCAACAATGTCTGTGGCAATAGCCAATAAGTAGAACCACATTTTGTCTTTCATTTGTTCAACAATTTAATGTTTTATATTGTTTATTGAGAATGTATTCATATAATTGTAAATCGGTTTCTCCGGTTCCTATTAAGTGGCCTACTTGGAAGGAACTTAAAAAAAATCTTAAATGCTTTAATTCACCGAACCATAAAAGAACGAAGTCGAGGCTTTACATACTAATCATCCTGTTGCTGTATACTTAACATCGCTGTTATATCGAATGACGTCGGTAGACAGTGCAAATGACTCACAGAAGTACAAAAGCAAACGAATTACATTAGGTAATACCGACAACAATAGATTCTAGGAACGGAAATGTCATTAAAAATGTATTTTTGTCAAATTATCAACCAAATTGCAGGTGAATTAGCATACGGATAAGATTATAGGTAAACATCGAGTTTGTCAACTCGTCTAGACGCGGTGACATAATGATTGTCTGCGATGCATATCTGCATGCTCACTGAACAATACACAGTCCTCGATTTTGACTCAATTCGAGATACAAATACGTAAGTTATGTATAGTGATTTTCTAGTCGTTTCATGAAATTTGATGAATAAAGCAGAGT
>DWNY01000566.1:0-15677 GCA_018250635.1 Telegonus apastus | reverse complement strand
GACTCTGGTTTATAACAAATCCACATTATTCCTTCGTATGAGTTGGTCACTGACTTCACTGTGTTTACATGGTATTGATCCGGATTAAAATAAGCCTGTGGTGATAATGACATCATATAACAATTTATAAAACGGGAAATATATAATATTAGCAATAAAAACAATCGTATGAACTTCGTCTCTGACAGTAATCGGTTTTTCATTAAGATCACATTTGTTGTAGGCCGCGTAGAAAAGTGTATATCGTCCGTAAGATTAAGATTAACGTACAATAAGAGGTACGACAATAACATACTTCACAAAATATGATTTTCAATTTATTTCTTAATTACTGTACTGGACTGTTTCTGTAATGATATTAATAGAATGGTTTTAAGCAAGATAAAAACGATTTTTCACTGAATTCAATGTTGAAATTAACATCACTGAGCACAAAATATATAAATTAAATAAATTCAATGACAGATACAATTTTAGATGTAACCTTTAATTGAATGCTATATCCATGTCACTACACTTTCCAGTACGATAAGGAAAGGCGTGAATCATTAAACCCTTCATTAACATCACTTACTCACCCAAACATTCGCCTTTAATTTAGTAAATTTGCTATATGAAGTCCACTTACTCCACACCCAGTCGCGGACACACGGGAGCATAAGCCCTAGTGTACATTATAATAACTTATTACAACATAATTTATTATTCTGTCATTACCATGACACGATCGCGTGTCGTCCCGTCATAAGTTAGAGTCATCTAGTGTACCATCGTTAATTTCATTGGATATAGTGACAAAAATTCTGTTTACTTAACGGTGGCGTTAAAATGACGCCGCAGGAACTAACTTTAAGTAATAAGCCCGGTAATGATAAGTATGGTAATGAGCTGAAATTAATTAAGTAATTTGTATGAAGTACATTTTAGAGCGGTTCCCGCTGGTTTCTTGTGTTCTGATTTGGTGATAACATATTTTTACTATATCTAATGTTTCTTGATTATTTATTCTTAAATTGCGTTTGTAAAAAGTCATTGATAGTTTAATACTGTATGGATTGCTATAAAAACATGCAGGTGAACTTTTCTCAGGAACTTGGTCTTGATTTCATATTAAATTACTGATAATTTATTGACGTTAGCTTAAAAATGAGTTATCAGTAGATTTGCTGTGCGTAGTGGCATGAAAGCTGGTGACACTTTAGTGATCAGAGTGGTGTTTTACTGTATTTACATGGCATTATATTGCGCGTTTTGTGCAGTACAAATTTTACCTATTTCTACCGCTAGTATTATTGTAGTACTAATCATATCGAATAAACATGTGAGACATCCATTTTATATATGTAGTACATATCGTTCGCACGATATACGAACGAATCGTCAAACAAATCGCCGCAACTTTGAGTAAATTAATTTAAATTGAGTAAACTTTGTGTAAATCGTATTAAATCTAATACGACAAAAAGTGCAGATTTTTGGAGTACAACATCGTGTGTACCAAGCTTTAGACAACCTGTTTGAAAATATAACTGCACTTATTAAAGTAATGGTGAAGCTGATATTGTTAACTCGCAGGTGGGTAGAACTAAAAATTCGACCAAAGTTTTTTCAGTGGCGTCCCGTCGTCGTTCTGCTTCAGCAAGTTTTTACGTTCCGTATCTGCTGCCCGTTTAAAATTGCCATGAGGGCTAGCCGTGTTACCGTGTTTACTTTGTGAAGTGCTAATAGACTACTCCTGATGACAACCATGTCGTGTCTAATTATTCGATTCCGCGTGACAACGCCGTGCGCATCACGGTAGAGAAACGTAGAAGGCAAGGGTAGTGATTCTTCGACTCATATTCTAGCATATTTCCTACGCAGTCAACCGTATTGAATCTCCTACTTTCAACATATTATCTTCTAAATCGAAACTTGGTCGGTTTGCAAATATTATACATCCAAACAGAAGTATGTAGTGAATGTGAGACACGTCCGTCGTAAAGCAAGTGAGGAACGAGCGGACGGTGCGAATCAGACACACCGTCTATTACCACGGCTTATTGATATTGCGGGACTGACCCGGTGTGGTCACCCTATGCTCGTATTGTGGAAGAGTGATGAACATATATCAGCCTACTCCGTCTTATATTTAACATTTGACGTATGTGTTGAGGTGTTTTGTTATTTTTTTTGGTTAAACCATTTTTTTATTTTAAACTATTCTAATTCGAAAGTAAAGAGAGATAATGGGCTATTAATTTTGATTTAATCTAAACTTTTCCTTAAAAAACGACACGTAACATTAAATAGTTGTAAGTAGTTGTGATGTATGTATGAAACGTTATCGTGAATAACCGCTTCGCAGTTTGCACATAAAATATTGTCACAAATTATTTTTATTAAAATGTGTCAGTGATAAAATATTTTAAAATATGTTATAACTAATAAGCATTGCAGTACCTACTGACAAGGTGTTTAACTATATTGCATTTTTTTTACCCAACGCAATTATTATGTAAACACTACAATTCATTTCATAATAAAATGCCATTTCGAAACTGCAAGCAACCGAAAACACACGTTTCTAACAATAGCCAACATAACAGGTAATTAGTAGACACTGCGACCGTTCTGTCACATCGCAAACATAATACACATCAGTCGACCCTAACGATTTGCCAATAAGCTGGTGATTTGCCCTGCCCAATGCCGTTCACGATTATTTTTTAAACAAACAAACCTCCCCAAATTGCAGGCAATAGTGAGACAATAACAGGTAAGCGCCATTACCGACAGGTCCTTATTTACTTATTGTAAACTCACATGACAGGTGCCGTAATGGACAAAATAACATGGCGGGTGCGACCTGCTATGAATAGCAAAGAGTAGGCATCGTAGTAGACAAGAACTTTGATTTAATTAAGTTATTTATAGATCTCGAATGATTTGTCCCCAATTTTTAACACATACGTACAAGCCTAACGAAATTTTAGTCTTTAGTAGGAATACATATTATATAAGTCTATTCTATACTACACTATTAACAAAGTGACTATATTTAAACATATTTTATAACATAGTGTGACCTAAATCCGCACTTTAAGCACCCTTTTCAGTTAATTAAATAGTATTATTTACACCGTGCAAAAATCAATTAAATAACTAATGTCAATTGTTACAATGATTAAGCTTCATGTTACATTTAAATCAAGTACATCAAATTCATCTCGAATAAATGAAAAGAGAGTAGGACTGCTAACATGAACGTCTCGTAGAGTATTATCTCTAACAAACACGTAAACAAGATGAAATGTATCCAATAATGATGTTTATAAATGTCCATAATAAATTAGTTACTAAAATCTGCTTGATTAATAGGACATACAGAAATAAAGAATAATGTCTTAATATATCTGTAACGTCATCTTTCTTCAATTCTATACCTATACATATATACCCACAAATAAATCTATGGTTGTTTATTTTTCAATTTTTCAAACCTTACCCTGATTACTAAACAATGATTTATAATCTAAAATTACCTCATTTCACCAACTAATAACATTTTAAAGGTCCATTAAAATGGCTAGTCTATACGTTATTCTATGACAGAACGTTGAACGCGGACCTCTTGGGAAATCGGCTGTTGCTCGCTAGTTACGGGTGCCACGACGCAACCCGGGCGCGGCGCCTATAACTGTAATTAATTAATTATCGATCTACTTCATATTTCATAACGTAACTACTAACTGAATTTGTCATTTTGCCAATTGGTTTGTTACACATTAAAATTATAATAGCTTAAAAGTGATATAATAGTTTTAATTATGTCACTTTTAAAGAATATTGAAATTACAATTGTGCCAATGAAAAATAATGTTAGTGTATATTTCTAACGATCCTGATAAAGTAACATCATACTTACATCATAGCAAACATCTAAAGATCATAAGTACGTCTATCTTATGCTATTACTACAAAGACGCAGAACCTATGCGTCTATTTTATAGGCATAATCTCATATTCTAACACTGTTTAAGTATTTTAAAACATGTAAACTTTAGGAAATTTAGAGAGAACGCATTATACAGAGAACGCTTTAAATACATAATCATAGGCTTTCCAAAAATGGTCTTCCAATAAGTCCTTTACATTTTGGGGACAGTTAGAGTTCTTCTATTTCTGAAAAACTCTTTGTAATGGATGAACTTTAATGTAACAATGCGGCCTTCGGAGTCGAATCAAAAAGTGTACCATTACCCAAAAAATATACCAGAAATCTTCCAAATGTTGATCCGTTGATCCGTTGTCCGAAAAACAATACCACATCTCTGTACCGCATAATTTTATACACGAAACGTCTTCCTACTTCAGCTACATAGTGGTTGTCGTAAGTGGCATTGCGACAGACAGACAAACCGATAATGGAGCGTGAACTCTCCAGGCACTGTCTGAATGCGACTGTAATGCCTTTGTACTGTAACTTGAAGCTACGGTTCAACTAGATATCTTTGTTCGCAACTTGAAAATGGGTCTGTATTAATAAAAGCAAACTAGATTGTTGCTACAAAATGGGTAAATCTACTTGGTACAAATACAATATAGCGTTTATTTCTGTGTCAAGTTTTAAGACAATATATTTTCAAAGGTAGAACCATGGTGGGTTGAATAACGCGGTACCAACGCCACACCAGTTTCTGACTAATAATAGCGGTGTTAAGTGTTTATGTTCTGGTTTGAATAGTGGAATAAGGGATACATACGTATACTTATCACAACTGTTTTGGTTTTTTAAAAAGGAGTATAATTTATACGACTAATTTTAAACGAAGAAGTTTATGTTTGATACATTGGTATAGACATTAGAGTTAATTTTCTATAAATATTACAAAAACAAAGCTTTTAGCATTATTCAAGATTATATTAAACTACAATTATTATTGATATATTTTAATTTCAATGTTGGTATCACAAAAAATAAATTAGTGCACTTCAACCCTTAAATGTTTTAAATTAATAATGTGGTACACGTATAATGAAGTCTGATGTAATTTACGGTAACATATTCCCAGTTATTCCTGTATAATCCTTCCGTATACTGAACAATGTGCACGGCGTCTGCGTCAATTCCCAACGCTCGTAACGTCTAATTCCCGTCGACTTACACACATCAGCGTTTTCGATATCGTGTTGTACTCCCTTTATGCATAGAGTAGTAGTCAAATAGAGGCTTTTCAGGAGATACACATACATATTAGGTACATTGCAGCTGTACTATATCGATTTTTATTTTATTTTTTTATTACTTTTCAGTATAGTAGTAGTGACTTTCATAAATAGACCCCGATTTTATCATAATTAAACTAGAAATTGTAAAAACACGTTCGAAACCAACAACAAACAATCGTAATTAATTGCTACTGTCAGAATGATGTACTTGTAATAATATGCACAATTCTACACATTTATGTACTTATACACACAATTATCTTGAGAAATATACAGAGAAAACGTTCATCTAACCTCCCTCTTTTTAAGACGGCTGCAGTATAATTACCTAACCTGATCTCTCTCTATGTTCATTGATCTACGTTTTCCTTTTTCCATTTACACGGAACCGCACAAATATTGCAAACTAAACGGGAGCCAGCACTATTTACAATTTGGCCGCGGCGCTCCGTCAGGGCACATTCGGTCCGTCGTTACGTTGCAAATGTTTATATTGCTTGCGCGATCTTACGTTTTTATTGCCGCAACACACGACCGCATTATTGCGGATAACGGGAGTATCCCGTTATCCGCAATTGGAAGGAATCTGTAAGATCGGTTTACTTACTGTTTTTTCATATTTGGAGCAATAGAACAAAACATTTTTAGTTGAAAAAACTGTTAATAAAATCTATTGAACCTATTATAAAGAACTATTTGAAGTCGTCATTAATCTATCATTTAACTATTTACTTTTTTTTAACTATCTTCGCAGATTTTAAAGTTATTTTCACCACAGTTACACCTAAAACGAGTTGTAATTCAATTAATATTATTTACATAAAAAGAAGTAATTATTTATGAGGATTTTAATTCTTTTTAAAATAGATACATATTACTTATTCCCATTCTACCCAAAAAATCTATATCAATAATTTAAAATGTTTACGGAGTTCTTTACAATTTCTTAACTACCAACAGTTCTCCACAATTATAATTTGTCAAAGGTATAATGTTTTCAATTTAGACTGCATAGAATTCGCAAATGTCTTTGCCTTCATAAAGTGACCATTTATGAGTAGTAATATTCGCTTAGAAAAATGAAATAATTGGCCAAGTATGTGTAGAACTCGCACATGGAGGGTCCCGTACTGTCAAATGTTGCATCAGCATGAAAAGGATCGACCCTTTCATTTGATACTCATATTTAGGGATTTTTAAGAAATATATTTAAGATTTAAGATTGCATTTGTCATAGTGCACACTATGCTACATGTTAAGCCCTTTAATTTGATACCCATCTTTAGGGGTTCAATAAACGCTAAATGTCAAAAAATATCGGTGTCTTGTATGGGGACTCCCTTTTAATATTAACTTTTTTTAATGTTTAGTATTTGTTGTTATAGCGGCCATAGAAATACACATTTTGTAAAAAAAATAACGTATCTACCTTAATAGGTAATCCGTTCAAGAGATAGAACCCTGTGACAGAAGGAAAGACGGACAGACGGACAGATGAACAGACGGACAGACAACGAAATTTCAGTAATAGGGTTCCGTTTGGACCCTTTGGGTATGGAACTCTAAAAAGAATTCGAACACACACGTAAACAACGATCAAGTCAGCGCAAATGACGCGGAGCGTTCAATTAAACTGGTCAAACGTGATTGGTAGGCACGCGAAATGATTAGGCAAATGTAACAAGGTAAAATATTGTCAAAACTACACGCATTGTTTATATGTCTATGTTGATTTATGTTTATTAAATATTATATTCTAATTTGATATTAAACAAAGTATGGTGATAACAAATATAAATATTTCAAATTCCACAGACTAACTGGTAACTAAACAGCTATTTCGAAACTAAACGCTAACGTGTAAACACGAACAATGATCAAGTTAGCGCAAATTACGCGAGAGCATCCAATTAAACGCGTCAAACGTGAGTCATTGGCACGTGACGCGATTAGGCGTGCGTGACGAGTGAGTACCTATCTTTATAACTGTACTGATCTGAATGTCCACAAAATTACCAGTATAAATTAAATAAAAAGAAGCGACATTACAACCGCTTTACATAAATAAGGAACTGTACAAATAAATACACTTTACAGGAAACAAGAAAGAATGAATGTTGCAATTTAACATACTTAGAACATTTTGAAAATATTTTCTTGTTTTTTTTTAGCGGATTATATAAAAGAAAGGATTTTTGTATAAGGGTAAAAGATTTTAGGGGCAATAACACACCATAGGCATATTTTACCTACGTCGAAATTATTTAAGGACCCTGGGTAACCACGGGACAGTAACGCCAGGATATAATAGTCTATGGCTTATACTTACATGCAGCTACTTCTGTACAGTCATTAGGAAGGACTGTCACGTATCGCTAATCACGGCAGTCGTGACGTCACGCGCCGCATCCCGCACATTCACACTTCCGCACTTCTGTTTCCTGGGACAAGATTATCTCACCTTTGTAATGGCCTTTATATGCCTTGTTAAGTAGGATTCTGGGTTTAGGTGAATAATAATATAACATACATACCTTAATAGAATTAAAAGCGCAGAACATTGTATATTAAATGGTCATAATGACTCATAATCACGCATAAATTACATCAGTAAGCAGTCTTCCTGATGGTTAATGATAGCTGTTGCTCATCGACTTACGAAAGACTTGGGGGATAGATTTGCGATAGGCTTGGCGTGTTAAGTCTAAGGTCTGTCAAAGATACGTTGTGAACCCTAAAATTGCTGATAAAAGAAAGTAGTCGAATCACGAAATACTTTACCTACTTTATTTATAAAATGTGACCCCGATGATGCTCTGTCGAGTCGATTTGTTTTCCAACCATCTATCTTAATATAATTTTACATCGATCAATCTATAAACAGTTTTAAGTCGATTTGATCGATTCGATCTGAAATAACTATACAATCGGAAATTAAAAAGAGAATATCCAATCCAAATCCATTCGTGATATTCCTGTGTATTCTCTAGTTACGCAAATGTTTTCTATCCGCTATATATTACACAGAGATGTCAATCTGTCAGTGTCGTGGATAGCTGTCTGCCCAGTGCATTCACGAAACACTAGATTCTCATTAGGCAGCGTAATTTATTTATTTTCACGGCTACATTCAAAGATTAGAAATCAATTTTGATTAAATAGGCATGATTAGTAATTTGGAGTTACACTCAATGTTATTTTTAATGGTAGAAATGGCAGGGTGATTTTAAAGCTCCTGTATACGAAAAATATTGTTTTGTTCAGGCGCATAAAATAAATAAATATATGGACATTTAATTTAGTTATGTAATATAGTAGAATGAGGCTTAATGAAATACTGACATATTTATTTATGTATTTAGGTGTAAATGTTTTAAATAAGTATAAAAGTGTTATCTTATATTTTAATGGAGATCTTAAATGTGAGTTTTCAAAAATCTCTAACACGAAGGATAGCATACAACAAGAAATACTTGTCACACGGATGAGAAGAATACTTTACCAATTGTATTTAACCAATAATATTTTTACCTAGACCTATACGTGCACACACCCATGAACATTAACCAAAGTTTTTTTATAAATCTATTATACATGGAATATTTTTGCTTAGTTTTTTCTATACCATAAAGAATAATAAAATGTCCTCGTACTAATAACAAAAACTAACCTACAAAAATGTATGCACAAACTAATGTCCTCAGAGAGACAACCAAAGCTTGACCTACAAACAACGTCGAATCGCTTCGTCCCTAACATCTCTTTGGCGTCTAAATCGCAGGGGTACAGTATACGAGGCGCGAGTAATTAACGCGATGAGGAATAATTCACGGACCGACAAAACGAGAATTTTAATACGCAAATGAAATAATTCCTCAGATTGATGACGCGGATACCTCGCGCCATTTTTTTGTTGCGTTCGAGTTTTTAATTACGTTTTATGGACTCGCGATTCGCAATTTACTGGATTAACTTCGTTTAAATGGTACCGATTTTAATTACTTCGAATGAAACATTGCCTTTTTGAAAAAGGAAATAAAATATTTTCTCCCTGGAGGTAGCTTAAGATTGTAACTTACTTCTTAAATAAGCAACTTTCAGCAGTCTTTAAGATCGTATTTAAATATGATATTTTATATGAAATACCCGTTTATTTAAGATGTACTGGTACTATTATCTAAGATTATTTGGTAAATACCAAACCATATTACTATCTGTTAATTGAGAAAACGCGAAAAAGGGTTACTTTCAACATTTTAAAAATCCGCTCAGTAAAAAAGAGTTGCTCGATTTTTAAATGTTTTTTTTTATTCACTTCCTTGTCTTATTATTTTTCCTCTAATTTTTCGCCTCCGTCTCCGTATAGAGCCATACGCCAATAATTGGATTATCAAAGTCATAAATATCAAATTTCGACTTTTCTCTTCTGGTAGGTCATATTTAGAGAAAAAATACATTTGTTTTTTTCATTAAATAATCGAAACCCTGCTTAACTTTCAAAACTAACTTCACCATTAGTTTTCGTACGAGTATTTCGGCCTCCATGTCTGTAATTAAGGCGCATTGCACACTCGAGTCCGAATACGCCGACAGTGCCCATTCGAAACATTCGTACCATCATTATAATATTCCAAACTTTTCGGCCGAAATAACCGTACACATTTCAAACACCTCGTTCATTTATATGTGTGAAACTTTCAGCATGAACCATAGTATAAAATGATACGTTACCAATTTCAAAATAAAGTCCAGTATTACAGGGTAGTACGTACGAAATTGTTATTCTGTGGCAGCCGTGGTGGCAAAGAGAAACGTACACTGTAGCACGTTTTAAAATGATATGCGTTTCATTTATAAACAGGGAGGACGACCCGGCAAACAACCTCCCTTAGGAACTAAACTTTCCGTCCACCTAGCGACAATATTTGAAAGTTATTTCAACATTCACAACCCTCATAGGCGCCGTTAAAATTTTCCCTACCACCTTATTCATAATACACATGTTTTATCTCTCCTTCACGCACAACGGTGAAATCACTTAAGAGGAAGCGTGACAGAATTATTTGCGAACTGACATCTCTGAATTAACGGTGGTCGGCTCATGATAATTTACATATTTAGGTGAAATTAACCTCGCTGCGTTAAATTGTATTATGAATATTAATAGGCGTGCGTGCCAGAGTAATGTATTATATTATATGGTTAAGTGAAGCCCCGTCTTTATGGCCCAGATTTCAGCATCAAATTATGATGGTCTTAATATTTGACGTACGATGTCAATTCATGCTGCTAGTTATTTTCAAGTACAGTTACATATATTGTTATATTTTTAGTTGGAATATTTGACTTTAAAGTGCAAAGTATGTAACTACTCAGTAGTTCAGAACTGTTTATAAGTGGCGATGAACTCTACAATGTATCACAATTTTCGGAAATCTGGATTGGGGAAGATAGGTTTCAATACTCAATACACATGATGTAAACCAATAATTACTTCACTTCATAATTGTTACTTTTACTTCAGAATTACGGGATCTACATTATGTCATTCATTTAATACATTGTTATTCATTATGTAACAGAAATCCTTTCGAAATAATGTTTTAAAACAATTACTTTTAGAATGATAATATAAATCTCATAGAATTTCTCTACTGAAACGAAAATATTGATCTAATCATCGCTTGACAGTGTATGTCGGTGTCCACTATAACTTAGGTTAAGATAACTTCGATGAACCCAGGGAGCGTTACTACTGCATGCCTGCAGCATTACTGTCCGTCTCCTAGATCCATTCCCTTACTCTCTGACTACGACATCTACTACTGCTATATACTGAGAGTGTAAAACACTGATGGTCAACTTTTTGTTCATAGTTTGGAAGTAGCAAACGAGCATGCATCCCACCTGCCCACCTGACAGTAAGTGGCCATTGCTGCCCATGGACATCTGTAATCAACCCCAGATAAGAATATGCGTTGCTACCCCTGAGGACTGAGTTGGAACGCTAAGAATAAGTATGTCTCTCTTACCACAACCTACAGACCAGAACATAGCAACGCTTAACACTGCTGTTATGAGACAGAAATAGATGCAGCGGTGGGGTCGCCGGAGTCGAACCACAAAGGGTTCTATTACCTTGCCGAAATAAAGATACCAATAAAAAATTAATTAAATGATATACTAAAATAACAGCGATGCGCCAGAAAAAATTGCTAAGAATCGATAAATCCCACAATAAGAATCATATATAAAGCTTTGAAACAAAACAACAGAGGGCAGACGTCTTGAGGCGAAATTTGAAATGCGCCAGTTTATTTGGTTATCTAATAAAATATTACGAGCTTTGACAAGTGCCCTGGAGATGCCCCTTGCGGCCCACTCCTACCTTTCCCAGTTATGGCCCGTAAGCAATGGCCTTTAGGTAAATGTACATAGTAAGTAACTTGGAGAATACACCGGGTTTTTATGTTTACTGGGCGATGAAAAAATTTTGGGGTAATTTTTCCTGCCGTAACCTTTTATGTTTCTTTTGTATTTTGTTTGAATATGGGTCTCAAAAGTAAGAAAAACTCAAAGCTGCCTAATTTAAATCATTAAAGCAGAGAATTAAAAATACTAAAGGATAGGTATCAAGTTAAATATATGTATAACAATCTACATTCTAAACTCAATGAAACCAGGCTTAATGCCTATTTATAAAAAAATATTTTGAATTATAGTTAATTAACAACGAATTACTAAGCGTTAGCAAAAAGAAGTTTTCAAAGGTGATTTAAGTCCATCACTTT
Source organism: Telegonus apastus (assembly GCA_018250635.1). Lineage (NCBI taxonomy): Eukaryota > Metazoa > Arthropoda > Insecta > Lepidoptera > Hesperiidae > Telegonus > Telegonus apastus. The sequence continues at coordinate 3,675 of DWNY01000566.1, read as the reverse complement.
GCTCTTGGCCAGCGTGGTAGACTAGGTTAAACCCCTCTGAGAGGGAGACCCGTGCCCTGCAGAGGCACAATGATGGGTGGATGCAAAAAACAAAAACTTTTTTCTTTTATTTATTTTTTAATTTAGAAATAACCACGTATAGGCTAAATGTCAATTAAAAAATTAAACAAATTACCTTGAGGCAGCGAACGCTAGATGCAGGTTTGGTAAATTAAACAAGTAATCAAATAAAAAATATACCTTTCATTTCAATATAAATCTTTATTAATACAATACCCTCGCATGACCTGCGGAAAAAAGTAAAAAAGTTAACTTATTGCCGCAAATAATTTTAGGGCGCCAAAAGTGAGGGGATTTAAATTTAATTTTTCGACCGGAACGACGTGAAATATCCCCCGTGGCAACCCAAGTTGGACTCGAATAACATCTTTAAAAGTCGAAGCTGAAAGAAGAAAATTAAAATTGGAACGCTAGAGGGACGTAATCTCGAATATTTTTACGGCCAGTCCTATATTGTCACGGGAGGGCCGAGGCTGGTGACTCAAATTTAATTATAATACTTATTGTTGTAACAATAAGCACATTATGAACCAAACGAAATTAAATTTTAGTGTTATCAACTTCCGACACTTAAGTTTAGTAATTTAGAACAATATAATTATGACCTACTATAACCGTGGTGGATTAATAGTACGCTTAAGGCTTACTTCCTTACTTTATATGATTTTAGACTAGTATTATCGCGGAATTGATACATTTTTATTTTTTAACCTGTAATGGATACTCACGATACGTTTCTTAATTTTGCCAATATTTCGACACAGTTGCATGAATCGTGATCACGGTTCCGTGGTTCCTTACTTTACTTACCTACTTTTCTAAATGAGTTCTTAAAGCCTATCTCCATGGTTTTACTAGCTTTATAAGAATCGTCGGTAATATAAAAGTCGATATAAAAATAAAAAAAAGTAAAAATTTGTAATTGACATATATGTACATACATACCTATTCTATTAAACATTAGCAACTATCAAGTTCCAATATATGATAATATTTTTAATAAGATAAACAAAGCATTAAAAGGTTTCCCCCGGCTGGGCGACTTGTACTTGGTAATTAACAGGGGCTCCTTGGGGATGGGCCCGGGTCCAGCTAACGCAATATATTATATTCCAGATGACACCGAGGGTCGTTGTTTTGAAGGATCATAATCACAACTCCGAATGTACGTGTGTGGAGGCATTTTTGAGACAACATATGTTGGGTATACGATGGTCTGTTATGTATTCTTATATATTTAAACTGTACATTAGAGAGCAGGTCTTACTAGTATACTCTCATAGATTCTAAAGTCCATCAAACTTATAAGTCAATTTATCAAGATAGGTCTTTTCTTAATATTTTTAGGAGGAATAATTAGTGTTAATACCGTGTGCCAGTTACAAGTATTTGAAACTTTTCAATTTTGTTGGTATACTTTCAGTTTCGTTAGGAAAAAATCTATCTAAAATTATAAATGAAGCTGTGCAGTAGTAAAAAAGTATTGTTATGTAAATATCTTGTTAATTTTTATTATTGCTTCATTGCGCTTCACTTCACAAACGAAAACGTCGAATGTTACGAACTATTCGTCAATATGGCGCGACAGCGTTAATTTTTAAAGTAGTGAATTTTTTTGTTATTATTATATACATATAATAAAAAATTAGGCTAACTTTTATAGCCTCATAAAACATTTCACTACTGAAAAACGTATTGAAGTATGTATGTAAGTATCGTATATAAAGGAAATTGTAGTAGTAGGAAATTGTTGTTGGACGTTATTATGAAACATCGTAAATAATTTAAAAGCTATTAAAACAAGCGATCTTAAAGCATCATATTACCGTAGAGGCAATCTGTTCTTGATTTAATTTTCATAGTTTACTGCGAGCGAACTTTTACGATGAACGATATAGCTTCCGTAGCCTGTCGTAGCTCGTAGCGTATCTACGGCGTAGACTACGATTAATTCTTAAATGTTACATGAGGCGTAAACTCTTTGTAACGTCGTTGGACAGGACATGAAATGGACAGTATATTTTATATCAGAGAAGTTTTCCTTCGCACCTCCATATCATGTATCCCCTTTTGTACCTATAGAATGATGTGTATATTTAATTGTCAGTTCTCAATATTTATTTGAAATTTCCTTCAACATACTTTAGTCATATCCAAATATGCACGACTAAGAAAGTAGGCTGATTTCCATATCTTTAAAAATATATCTATAAGATAACTAACTAACTAACTATGGCTTATAGTTATTTATAATTTTTGTACGAAGCAACCGTGCATTTATGGCGTCAGATATTCCATGGGCCGCATTCACACAAGTAATTGAATAAATATTTTTAACTCTTCAGTTCACAATTTTCCTCAAGTTCTCCATGTAATACTTTCTCTAAAGTAATTAAGTCAATTAAGTATCGGTTATGACCATTGTAAAAAGGCTATTAAAATTATTTATCCCGAATATTATTTACTTCGAATAGTGTATTTTTAGTAAGAAACCTTACAACATTGTTCTAACATATTCCCATGTTTATTTATAGTAATCTGCTCTTTTGAACAATAAAATGTATGTATTACTCACCTGTTCATGAGGTGCTCGCGATCAACACAACCGTTGAACATACGTAACCAACACTATATTTATCTCGAAGTAGACAGCTTATTTGCTATTTCTGTTAAGTACATAAAAGGTTAGCACGACAGTCACAGCGCTATATACCGGTGTATACCAAAGTATTTCTACTTAAATAAACAATAAGTTGCAGAGATTTTATGTTGGAGCACAACATAAAGGGGTTGCAGTGTTTTACGTCGTCCGGATTAGTCTGCGCGTGCAATAAACCGGACCGGATTACTTTTATATCTCGTAACAAATAATAGCACATAAAACTTGTGTGAAAAACACTAGTTACGGACACCATTGAGATGAACGGACGGTATGGACTGACGCTGTACAGTTCGCAAAAGAGTGACGTGATTCTAAGTAAATATATCTAAATAAACATGAATATTTTGTCATTTACAAACCTCTATCATATGCTCTGATTCTTCATTCTAACGATTGCCAACAAAAAATATATTCGACGCATTTCTTTTCTTTCGAAACCTGTCAATATACTATAATTTTAATGACTATTTAAACCTTTTTTTTTAATGATTACCTACAAATAAAGTACCTGCCCAGGATGTAAGCTACGACTTTGATTTTTTTTTTCAATTTTTATGACTTATATTGGAAAATCCACAATAGAACTATTTTTTATAATAATGTGTCAAGTTAATGAAAACATTAAGCGCAATATTTTAATTACATTACCACTTTAACTACTATATCAATAATAACAAAATTATGATCTAAACAGTACCAATCTTGAAAATTGCAATTAGGTAGGAACGTGATGCAAGTAGAATTTTATTGTTGCTAAATTAGACATGCTGTGTATTCAGTAACCATTTTAATCATATATCCTTCACTAATAAAATATGAAAATTATATACTAGGTACCCGAATTCCGGAGTCCTCCACGCAGCGCTGAGGACGGCCACCGGGGGGTTTTAGTGCGGTTAAAATCCCACATAACCTGGCGTCGCTCCCACGGCGTCGGGTACCTTTTGAAGGTT
>DWNY01000565.1:0-15693 GCA_018250635.1 Telegonus apastus | reverse complement strand
TTCAAATAAAACATATTTATAAAAATATAATACAATTTAATATCACACTATTTCCATTTAATACAAAATAATAAATTTTCCCGTAAGTAATGACTATCACCTCAAACTAAGTCAAAGACAAACAAAACTCGCACTTTAACACGCGAAGTTTCTGCGGTGTATTAAAATAAAGCTCGCTCGTCAAACATACGCCGCAGAAAGTTTGAGAATTATGTGAGCAATTAGAATATTAGAGGGTGTCGCGAGGTGGGTACCGAATTTCGCAATATAATGCCTGTCGTTCCCCACCTGGATTAGCCGGGAGCGTAATTAATTCGCCTCGGTCCATTTTATAAACATTTTTAATAACCTGCGTTGTTTGCTGTTTTTTATCTCTATTTGTGTCTTGTAGTTTCATGTACATGTTTATTACGTGCATTTGCAACCTTTTTTATGGTGTAGCAAACGAGCCTGCTGTCCACTTGATGGTAAGTGGCTACTGCCGCCTATCATCAACCCCAGACCAGTGATCAACCCCAGATAAGATTAAAGCCTGAGGTTGGTCACAGATGCGTTACTACCCCTGAGGACTAAGTTGGAATGCCTCGAGTAAGTATGCCACCATTACCATACCTATTAGATTAAATCTAAGTGTACTATCTTGAAGTTGGGATTATATGAATAACCTACACAATGCTCCTAAAGAGCTGAAAGGAAATTCCTTTGAAAATAAATTTATTACGTTTTGACTTTGAATAATATCTCATTCTGATTTTAGTACAAAAATATATACTTATTATGCATCTATAACAATACTTTACACGAAATAAATATCATTGTGTATTATTATTACTATTCAACTCGTTAATATGATTATTAAAAATGAACTTTTCAAAGTAGCCGCCGGATACTGAATAACTCCTCTTTTTTGAAACCTATTAACCATGAATATTCGCATTTTACTGGCGGTCTTAAGAACTTAAGCGTTGAACATGCAAGCAGAAACCACGGAACAGTTAATACCCCATAGTTTACAATTATACCTTTAAATTTATTGCAACTGGAAATTGGAACTATATTTTGTGCTACTTGATTAAAACACGGGCTCCTCTAGGTGAATAATTTCATTTAAAGGTGACTTAGACATATGCCTCTGTAATATATCTTAATACTAAGACTCCATTGCCTACAATAAAACAGAGTTCATTGTTCTTTAAATAATTTCTGAATGACCGATTACCAAGTGTGTACTTTAGGTTATAAAAAAAACAATCATCAGACTCTTTTCGTAGAAAAGAAAAGTTGTCACATATCTTTGAGACATATTCTGAATTAGAGTAGCTATACTTACTAAAAAAAATGTTAGTAGAAAGAGAGCTTAGACATATTCTGAAGTCCTTTTCATTTTCGTACGAAATTAAAAATAAATTTTATTTTAATAATTGCAATTCCACGTTTCATTACGTCTAATTGATGTGTCTAATTACATGTTCTTAAAGAGTCTAGTTTTTTCGTATACACATATAAAATTCTACAAATATTGAGCTACTACAAATACTACTAAACTAAACAAGAGAGTTTAGTAGTATATTGTATATTTGTACGTATGCGCGTATACTCCGTTCTATTATTGTGTAAGTACTCTCAGCTCCGGGTATCCCCATTAGTCCGAGCCGACCGCAAACTGCTTGGCAGATGTTTGCCCGCTGTTGAGTAGGCGTAATTACTGCATATTTAGGGGTCAATGGGGAAAGATTACAAGAATTACTAGAAAGATGAAAGAAAACCTAGGATTGTGTGGAATTTGGTTCATAAGATTGAAATGAGTAAATGAGCCTGAAGTTCATTTCATGGATAATGCCGCCTATAGTAACTTGTGATCTGAGGTCGAACACATTGGTTTTGATTTAGTTTATAATTCTAAATAAAATTAAACGAGCCTGTAGCCCATTTTATTAATAATTACGTATCAATAATTATAATATGTGTTATTTTTTATCCACCATCAGGCTATTTTTTACCAGTTTAGTTTACATACTTACTCAGAGATATACTTATCCAGGGCGTTTCCTAAAGATTAGCATCGCATCTATGGTCAAATTTAGGTAGGACTCTGATATTATCTAGAGTTGATTACAGATGTCCTTAAGCGACAGTGGCCATCAGGTAGACGTTCAAATTATAAAAAAAAAGTTTACAGCTTAAAGGTTCAAAATCCTGTAGCATAATATAATTAGTTAAATGGTTTTATTTACTTGTTTCTTTAAACACTTGTATAAACTCAAATAAGTACGACTGTTCGCAACTTCATTGTATAATAAAAGAGCTATGATTAATATAAAAAGGAAGAATGAAGAATTCGACTGTCTTGAAACGCAAATGACAAACAGCCAATTACGTCAAACGAATTGACGTTATGAATGCCAACGCACCGCCTTAAATAATAAAATAAAATGAAGGAGCTTGACGAATGTGAGCTTCCGCTGCCTCGTAATAGAGAGTAATGAGAATACTTTTGTTTTCTGGATGTGGTAGAACTGGTGGTTTGACTGAATTCTTAGGTTAGACGGCTTAAAAGGTGGAAAAATCTTTTATGTTTTGAATCCAGCGGCACCACCGCCTCGTCTATATCTGCTCAATAACAGCAGCGTTAAGCATTGCATTTTTATAATCTGAAAGGTAAGCTAAGGAAGTTATAGTTATTATAGTCGTAGAAACGCATCTGTAGCTAATCTCAGACAGGGTTTTTATCTTATTTGGCGTTGATCATAATTATATGCGCACGGGCAACAGTAACCACTTACCAGCAGATAGATTGCGTGCTCGTTTGCTGTTTATTTATTATAAAAAAAGACTATTGATAAACATTAAGGTGTATCAACTCATCCCTCAAGTATAGCAATGCATTTGTCTTTAACGTAATAACTTCTTCCAGGGAGTGCCGTAATGCTTTATCTAGTCAATGACTACTTTCCATAAAGAAAAAACTATAATTATTCTCCGCCATAAGTTAATTAATTTATACACCATTACTAATTTTATAAAAAGTAAGTTTTATAAGTAAAGAATGTTTCTTTACAATACAACTCCACGAATGTTAGTATTCCAGAACAAACGTTTAAAGCGGCGTCGCGTAACCGCATCGCGGGCGAAGTAGACCTCGGATTCACATTTGAATTTCTTCTGGCAGTTGGCTCAATTATCCTATTCTAAAGGCTCTATTCCACCCCGAGCTGCAGTTTAATGCAATAATACTGGTTAGTAGGTCACACAATTACAGTGACATTCGAATCCCTGGAGAATCCCGTTACGCGACAATTCCCCGGACCCAGATTGCATCCCGGATTGCACGGTCCAATATGGCTGCGGATAATCCACCGATATTATGCTAATTTTAATCACAACGTAGTTGGCTTGTTGGTTTTTGCGGGCGTTCCGCTTCGGACATTGATGGACTTATTGCTTCATTTTATTATTTAATCGTGAAATTGCGGACAAACAGCGGCGGTTAGAGAATGGCTGCCCAAATGGCGGGCTGCGCTTTGTTTGGTGAAGGGACGTTTCACTGAATTTAGAAGGGAATTTAATTTGCGTAAAATATTGATTTACTTTACAAACTTTTTAAATTAATGAAGTGAGACCATCGCCACATTAATTTTTACATTATAAAAATAAACTGCTGTTTTCTGATCAGAATATCTGAGATACATTTTTTTATAATAATGAAGTGCCAAAATGAGCGTGTATTCCACCCTATAGTAAGTGGCCAGCCACCCAAGGATATCTGTGATCAACTCTCCAGATCAACTTTAGATAAGATTATAGTTTTACTTGAAATAAATACATTACTACTCCCTGAGAAATAACTTGAAATGCCCCGGATAATTATGTTTTCCTTATATTGAAGAGTGAAGAGAAGTCCTTATAGTGAAGAGTAGTAATAGCCAGCTTATGCTGGATATATTCAAACCGCTCGTAAGGTCTCCGACGAGGCTTAACGACTGATATTAATAACCGGCGCAAACAGCTTAACGTGCCCTCCAAAAACAACAGCTAAAAAAATTGCCACTAGCAGTCACCACACATTTAACTGTTTAATTTGCAGTTTGGTTAAAATATACGCGAGCCGCTGGACCATATTCGCTTCACTTTTCCTCTCATGTAAGATACACCGACACGTGACATGAAGAGGTAGCTGCTAGATAATTTATGCATGCGGTTGCGACCCCCATGGGGACATGTCAAGGAAGTCCTAACCTTGCAGGATGCTTAAAAAATTATTAATGACGAGCTTTACTGGTAAAATTCGTATTCCCTAAAATCAATAAATGCAACTCTTGCGCCGCGTCTGTTTTTTAGTTATTGTTTATTTAGTTAGCACGGATGAGCCATGATTTAATGTGAGAACCAAAATTACATGAAGTATATCTAATTGCCCTGGTCACTCATTTCGTCTCATGTACACCATTCCCAGATCGCATACAAAATTACTAATTTAGATTTTTCGATTTTTCGGACCTACGGTGCTATCTATCGGAATGCGGACTCAGTCGTACACCCTAACAAAGTTATATCATGATCAGGTCAATGGTTCCGGAACGCATACAGGACAAACATATAAACATCGATTTTATTTGTATGAAACACTGACAACGCTCAATTTTTGTCCAACACTATAAAATCTCACACAAACTTTATTGTGTGTCAAAAAACGTATTCTAAAATGAGTCGGTAACAAGTAGTAAGCCAGTTGTCCCATTGCCAATCGGATTGGTGGAGCGAATCGCCAAAACGCTGCGAGCAAGGATTTACTAAATCTCTTTGTATTGCACTCGTTACCTGTTTGGTTGAATTTTAAAATATGTATTGAAATTCTCGGGATTATATCAATTTGAGAGCCTTTGACGCCCTTGTCAGAGATGTATAAGCTTGAATCGATAACGAATTGAATAGTGTCAGTTATTTCACTTCAAACGGTAATCTCTCTTTTGGATAGATGGTATTGATAATTCTGAAATCGATATCGAACCAAAAAAAATACAACCTACTAGTAGTTTGCCCATCATATCTTAAATTTAGTTATCAATGTGATTAGGAAAAAAATGATCATTAATGTATTAGTTAAATATTAAGCATATTTAGTAGCAAACAATATTTATTACGATGTCCACTTTTGTTTAAATTAAATCATATTTAAAAGTAGTATACCTTAGCATCATAAAATGTAAACTTAAATCAACACTATATACTTAAAACCTTTCTTTTGTAACTTATATTACAATTTGTACAAATCAATGATTTCAAGTTTCAAGGCTTTAAAATAATATAAAAGCACCAAACGTGTATAAATTGTTTCATTTAACTCTTTTTAAAACAGTATTAGTCTGATGTTTATCAAAATTTCAAAAGTTTTAAATTGTTATTATAAACGAGTGAGCCATGTAATTGTAGCCAATGGTAGCTTAAATAAAATATTTGCCTCGCGCCTGAACACAAAAGTTATCAAAACCCGTTATTCACTTAATTAATCTTTGATCGTTACTGAAGCGAATGCTTACGAAAAATTTAAATATATTTTCTTAAGTACAAGGCACTTGTGTTCTTAATAACGGTTTAATATAACATCTAATTGTTTCTTCACTAAGTGGATGAGCTGGACCGAATCATGAAGGGAATGAAATTTTAGTTGAAATGTCTAACACAATACCGTTAGTGGCGCAATTTTGCAGATCCTCGCATTGAATTCAGTGTTCAGTAATTAGAGGCAGTCGCGTTATTTCGTTAATTCCACCTCCATTTCGAGCCAAATTTAGTGTTTAGATTGGATTTAGACTACCTTTAGGGACTCGTTTCTTTGTCAACGAATGGCTAGGAGTAAGCTAAGCGATAAATGTGTCATCGCAGTCTGGAATAAATTAAATTCTCTTGTATGAATTGAATCCAATAATCGGATTCTACAGACAAAAGGGCTTTGAGGATTTTACCATGAAAATAAGGATTTTACCATGTCTTTAGATTCGTATGATTATAGAGGTGGCATAAAGTGTGCTTTTAAAGAATTAGGTATATTTTATATATAAATATATTACTCCCTACTCTCTTCTGCGCCGAGAGGAAAAAATGGGACGAACGTTTTTTATAATAACATTTCGGATATCAAATAAAAACTAGAATACATAAAGTAACTATTTATGAAAAAATATTTATACGTATCGTCTGTCACGATTCGCTAGCAGTGAGACCATTGAGTAAGGGACGTCCCTGTTTCTAACTAAACCAATAACAATTAATACTGAATAGCTTTTTGGCATTATCTTTGGATGGGACGTGAATATAAATGTATCGATATGGGATCGAATGAGAGTAAAGTAAGATTATTTCAGATAATACAAGTTGAAATTGACTGTAATACTTGTTCTGCAAAATGTTCTTTTTGCTCCCTGTATCTGAATTGGGGTGTTTTAGTTAAACAAAACGAATGGTTATTACGTAATCGGGGATTGTTAGGATTTTTAAATGAACATTCAAGCAGAGATGAGCAACATAAAACAAGTCAGGTATGGCTGCTTTTTTCTGTTCAAACATATATGCAATGTGCTAAGTACTGCGTCAGTCTGTATAGTATAGTATAAGACTATTGAATATGTACGATCTATGAGTACGTTTGTACATTGATAATTAAATTTAACGTCTCATTTTCTTCTTATATTTATAAAAGTACAGAAAATATTATTATATTTCCCTCCAATTACAAAATTGAAGATGATATCTCTTATCCGTTTGAAAGCGTTTGTAATGTTTTATTACTACTCGCTTTAGTCGAGAACATTTTGGACATTCGTATGGATTTGAGTAAGATTTAAACTATGATAATTTCAAGTATAATGTCCGTAACTGTTATAATAGTATATAACAGTTACGTATATTTCTTGATATTCTCTATATTTTCAGTAGCTGCGACCATTCGCATAATGTTATCTTCATTTGCATATTGGTGGAATTATTTTGTACGTGGAAATGGAAGTGTCCGAAATGGCAAGCTTTGTAGGTAAATATTTACGTTGCGAAGGTACTGACAAGGATTGTATCAAAGCTGTACCGACTCTAGTGACTTCGATACACTGAATTACGATAAAATAATCGAATCGAATATCATCTAGTAATTTCAATGATTCTACGTGGCGGTATAAGATAGAATTAAGAATGAGGAAATATATCGTTTCTATTTTTCTACCAAGAAATTTGTATGGGTATTAGCTCGAATATACATATATCATATTCAATTTGTTTTATACGACAAGTTCTTCGTATGACAAAAACTAGTTTGCCTGGAATTAGGTATTTAATTCCAACTGCAATTTTACATGGGCTTTCAATATCAGGATTGTAACAGAGCTTATATTTTTACTGCAGCGAAGATATTTGACTCCTATATAGCTAGACCTCTGATAAATCTGAATAATAGTCGACGCGTCCGGTTCGGCGTGACGAGCGCTCAACCGGCGCCTACGAATGCGTCCCGCGGGAGCCAGCCTTTCACACTCGCATTATTAAAACCTTATGGGATATAACGTGATATATCGCTAGGACACGACAATATGATTACCATGTTAGAGAGTACAGCCCTTCGTAGTTCGAATTCCATATCACATCCGACACACATACTTCAACTCAAGCGCTACGGTTCTTGTTTGGAAGATATTGCAAAGGAGAAAAATTTGCACGAGGAATTGTAACTCAATCTTCAGAGGTAGTAACGTATCTGTAACTGCACTTACAGATTTTCGATCTATTTGGGCACAATTATAGAGATGCAGAAGAGACATTGACCAATTACCAACAAATACAACATACTAATTTTTTACTAGGTACTTCAATTAAAAAAGAATACCTCTGGAAGCATATAAAGTCTATCAACAGTCGTCAACACGAAAGATTAAATGGCTTCATTATTTATTTTGCATATCTTATACTATATTTATTTATATTGCCAAAATTATGTTCATAACTTTTGTTTGAACTTGAGAACCCTTACGCGCACATATTTTTTGGCATAGGATTCTGCCTTTCAGAAATACGTTCATGTGAAACGGTTATTTGAACATCTTGGAATGCAATTATTGCATTTTACCCTCCAGTATAAAGAATCCCTCGAGAATGCTTAAAGAATTCGTTGTAGTATAGCCCTGGTTTAAGGTTTCTTATTTTAAATTTGGGTCACATTCTAATTTTAAAATATTTCTGACATATGAAGAATGCATTTGACATCAACGCAAAAATGCTTTATAAAAGAAAAAAAATAAAAGAACATATAAGAGAAAATAAATAGAACTCTTCGCATTTTCGAATTTAAGAATATTAGACGTAGTAATAATATATCTTATACATTGTAGTAATCCATAGTCGCTAACTGGGTTCATGGCTTACCACTCACTTTCATGTGAGCCGACCATCTAAGTTCTCGCGGTAGCAATGCGTTTGTGATTATTACTTTTTATTGTTATGGAAGTAACAAAAGTGTATGCAGCTCACTTGTTGGTAAATGGCCACTGCCGCCCATGAAATTTGCAATCAACCCCATAAAAAATAAACCTCGTATAAATAAATAAAAAAACGTTTACAACATAATAATTTCATAAGTTCATAATAATTATTTACAAACACCAATTTCGATTTATATCTAATTTGAAATATCGCTGATGATTTTATTAACATATATCTCTGTTATACCCTTTACGTTCCAAGCGCTTGTCCATTTTTTTTAATGAAAATTTTATTTATATTTATTCAGAGCATAATGCATTATCATTTGCTACTTCTATAAAAATAGTCAACTATCATAAAGAAATTTATCTTGAATTTTTCTTTGTGATAAAGTTTATTTTTAATTTCTAATTTTTTTTTATAAGTTAAGGACCATACATATTATAGCTACACTTTCCCTGAAAGTGAAAAGTAAACATTAACCAACAGCTTAGATGGCCGTGGTAGACCAACTGTTTCTATTTCCTTAACCGCAATAGCTATTCACTTTGAATAATATAACAGATGTGTCTATTGGGGAACGTTATTCTACCTCCATCATCAATAATGCTCTCTAGTTGCTGGTAGTTTCACTAGTAAGTTAGTAGTACAAATAGGGCTTACATATTACATTAAGGAGTTAAGATTTCATACAATAAAGCGTGTCACTAATCTCACCGAGACGCGTCATGAAAACCTTTATAATTCACTGTTATGCTCATAGAGTACATAGTCTAAAATGTGTCAATTGAAAAGAAAGAGAGGGCAAATGAGCTGCTCTATTATAATACCTCTATTTTTATGCATGAGTATAAATTCCAAAATATTTTTGACACAACCTACAACCCTAACAAAACCCTAAAAACAATGACACTTAAGACCACAATTAATGGCAACGAGAGCTACATTATCCAGCCTTGATGCATCATCAGGAAATCAGGAGCACTCTATCTAGAATGAACGACTGAAGAAATTTTGGGATGAAAGCGCGCGCACCGCGGTTAACGATAAATTAATATTTCTGTAGACATGTTGGAATGCCTCATGTTCTGTGCCTGACCACAGACTACAAATCACAATGCTTAACGTTGAAAAAATATACGGCTAAAATGTATGTGGCGAAAATGCTATCGAGATTGAACTATGATGCGTACCTTTAAAATTTGTCTCATAACGTTAAATAGGTTGTTTTTCTATATACATATATTATACTATGGTGCCCAGGTACCTTCAATTAATAAAGTGAAGGACAATAAAAAACAAGAGAACACAATTGCTCGAACATAACGTGTGGCGGTAGGATCGATTGAAGCCTATTACATACATAATTTAGCAGACCAGTAATGGACCTGATGGAATACGCCTCGATTAATGAAAGTTCTGCGATTCATATTTCTCAATTTATCTGTATATTTTTAAATATTGTCTATAGAACTTGCCTGTCTTTTACAAGTTTTTAATATTTCAGAAAATAAAATATTATTATAAGATTACAGATTTTCGAATTTACAAGAGTACTGTTTTTTATTATAACAAATAGTACATATGAGTGTAGTACCAGCTTTGCAAAACTCTTTACTTAAGATTCATTATCATGGACTTCATTTTTAAAGTATATCATTTAATCGCTGCCTCTCTTAAATTAACACGTCGAACGTCAACGAATCGTATTTGCCCACTTACTACGTTCTTAGCAAGGCCATTACAGGAGTATTGTATGTATAGATGAACTATAATGATGACCATACAGAAAATATTAAATGTATTACGGCATTTCATTTAGAGTGCGATGACAATATTAATACATAAGATACGCGTAGTCATAGCTTTGTTAAGGGGGAGGTCCCAACATGACGGACGATAAAACAAACTGTCAATTAGCCTCTGAATTTTCTAGCCTATATACATATATATGCTAAGGTGTTCCGAAATCAACATATTACTTAATGTATCGACAAAAAACATATATACCTGCTTTTTTTTAAGATTTTTCTTTTCTCGCCTTTGCTAAGGTTGCTTGTACGGGGACACCATATATGAGGGTAAAATTTTTGAGCGTACGTATGTATGTCAATTTCTTGACGTCTTGGCTTGACGGATTTAACCATATGAGGTATCGTTAGAATCATTTCAGTTGTCATAGTGTACAATTTTTAAATATGGCGCCTGCATACGGAGAAAAAACGAAATATTTATTATCGTAACAACATTACTCATATTCAAATGACTATGGGTTTGATACCGATAGTAATTTGAATTACTATGGGTATCAAACCTATCAGTAAGTCAATTAATTTTAAGCAATCTGGTTTTTATTTTGAAGATAATTCTCTTGTTTATGTTCAGGACACTATAAACGATGGTGACACAGTAAGAAACATAAACTCGGACAAAGCTTCTACGTGCAGCTAGTTGCTAAATAAAACTTCCATTCGCACAGTGGAGTGGCAGGCTTCAATATCGGACTCTGGACGTCGGTTATGACGTCACAGCGCCAGCGGACTGGAAACGCTATCGCAGCTATAAATGTCAAAGCGGGCCGTTTTCATTTTTAACCCACTGGCTGCGATTTTGTGAATTGCGAGGTATACCTCTGTTACCTATTGTGGTAGTAATGATATAGATGAACTTTATACGGTTTGTAACCGACTGATCTAGAATTAGTGGCATGTTGTTAAAAACCATTAAAAAAACAATAATTTTGGAATGTCCCTTATAAGGAAACCTTTTATTATCATTTTCTTTAAACGAGTATTTTGTATACAATTATATTTGTATGTAATCTAATTGATTTCTCTGAATCAGATATAACGATTTTGACGAAAATAATTTTAGTATTATCATATTTGATCTAGGTAAGGTCCATCTCGGTGATAATTTTTTTTCATTGAAAAAATGAATTGACGTTTCATCTAAAGCTATCTATTATTGAGGAGAAAAGCGATTGTATATAACCAATGTACACAATGTAAGCTTTTCAAAAATAAATGGAACTGCTTCACAATTTTATCCTACAACCTCGTTACAGCGCACCACACTGGGTAAGGTAGTTTAAATTCATATAATACAACGCATGTTATATTTTTTTAGATTTCAATAACTTATAACAAATAGAGCTAGTCCTGTAAACTATACTGCAGCGATATTTGTATCGAGATCTCCCTGTTGAAATCCCTTGAAGCACGCAGTAAGTCTCTCAAAGAGGCTTACAAAACTTGCTCACTAAACGAAGCCGGAATTTGTATGAATAACTGATATAGCAAAACGATTTTAATAATAGGTACACGAGTGACTCATTGTTGGTGAAGATAATAAGACGGGAACAAAAGGTACCTACTTACTGACATAATTTTATTGTATTTCAAGATTTAACCTCAAAAGCTTGTTTGTGTAATTAACAAAAGCATTGGTTCACTTATAACAACAAGTGTCATATTCAAGCTTCATAATCTATGACATGAAGCAAGAAATGATAGCCGAATGGTTCAAACTAGGGAGTCCAAGATTCAAATCCTAACCACGCACCTGAGATTATTCAAAGTTATATATGCGTATTACGAATTAGTTACCACTTGCTTTAACGGCCAAGAAAAAGTGAGAAAACCGACATCTCTGATAGTTATTATAAAAAGTGCAATGGAATGATAATGTTTGGATCCGTCGCAAATGTAATAGACATTCGCCTTTGCTTTTTCCTATCGTTTCGTTCGTCGTTTGTCCCACTGCAGGGCATGGGTGTCCTCTCAGACAGGGTCTCAGGCCATAGTCTACTGCGCTGGCCAACTGCAAATACGGTAGACTTCACACACCTTTGAGAACTCTTTTTAAGAACTCTCAGGTGTGCAAGTTTCCTCACGATGTTTTCTTTCACCGTTAAAGCAATACTCTAGTAAATTATCTTACGAATAATACTAAGTTAGCATAGCAAGATCCCGTGTTGACAACAATAGTATCACTAATGGTTGTAATCAAGTTTATCGTCACAGTTAGAGCGTTACGTCATTAGGTCCCGCACGTCCTAACTAACGGCGTCAGTATCATATGTGACTCGAATGTGGAAACTTTAAGGATTCAGTTCTCTTGTAATCCTTCGATATTGAAGATAAGGGTTCGAAAGATATCCGAAAAAAGAAGTTTAAATTTTATTATGAGAAAGGTTATAAATCTTACTTGTTATGTTATAAATAACAAATAGACAAAGTAGAACATATTTATATATTAGTTGAACTTGAAATATTTGTAAGGATCTTTTAAACTGGCAGATTTGAAAATTTTCATAACTGTGATGTATCAATAAAGAATGACAAGAAGAATGTGCAGTATCATAACAAAACCTCAATTAAATTAAAAGTCAATACTCTTGATACTGTCAAGAATAGAAATATATTATTTGCCAGTCCTTTCTATCTTCCTAGGACATGTAAATAGAAGAAATGTTTAAAGCCAGATTTGAAATATATCTTCGTCAAGCGACCGTTCTAGACTGTATCTAACTTTGACCATAAAGTGGCATTGTTATCAAACGCAAACCTTTAAATGGTAAAGAACAATACGTTTAAGTAACGAAAGGCACTATTGTCAATATCCTTTCACAAATTCATTGCCCCATTCGGACCGACGCGTGTCCGATGTCCCTAATACATTTTAATGTCGCCGGTTAGCGAAACAGAATGACGGGATACCTTTACGTGACGCCGGTGCCGGATATTCGCAAAACCCGCTCAGAAAGGTTAGAATTTTATCCCCTATTATACGTCTGACGATTGTTGATATTTATTTTATTCTATCAATTTTTCTCATATTTGTTTCGCTCGCCGCTTTATGGAGTTCGAATAAAAAATATTTGTTAAAGGACGTTTGTTACAAATATATTCCTGCATTTCATGCACTAAGTATTATATATTATGTTATTATATGTATATTATGTATAATTTGACATGGGATGCTAAATTCTTGCTACATAAATATTTTTGTATATTTTCAGTAAAGGTTAGCAGCCTATAATCGGTCTTCATGCCAAGATACTGCGGTTAGTTTGAATTAAGGTTCTATTATGAAGTTGAATTCAGATGTCCATGAACCTTCTGACATCATATCTATTTTACCATCAGGTGGATCAAAGAAGTACACTTTTTCGTGTTTTTAAGTCATAACATTTCCAACAACATTTTAATTTTAAGCAATAACTTATAATTACTCGGATAGTGTTAGATCCTTGCATCTATGATTCCATTGATCCAAACATCGCACACACTTGATATTGCTTTACCTAGTATCGTGTACAAGTCACCAGTTACAAAACTGCATATGAATACTTCCGGTTTCTGTCCCGAATTCCCTCATTGACCAATCGCACTCTATACCTTCCGCTGTATGGAAATGCGTCCAGTTGACAGGGCTTAACATACGGTTGAATGGGCACTCGAGCGCCGGTCGTTAAGACGTTCCGAACGCTCCCCGGAATGCCTTGTACACGTCAAGGGCCTTTGATGCTGATGTTGATTTATGGGCTCGACATGTAATATACAGGGTACTTGTACCGGTTAAGTTGTATCATACACGTGCATCGTCACGTTTAAGTAAGTAATGTTTTAAAATTAATTGATTGCAGTAATACTTATTGAGTAATTATTAAAAAAAAATACAGCCAACATATTTTATGTCACTCCAAAGTAAAAAGAAATGCTGGTTTAGAAAGTAAAGACCAGAAATCGGCGTAAGGTAAGCTGCATCATATGAAATCCTTCCAGATCAACTTTTAGCTAATAATTGTCTAATCAAAACGTAAACGTAACCGTATACACATATAAAACAATAATGTATTCTGATTCTTCGGAAAATCTGCATAATAATTATGATTGTTGGGCTTCCTCAGCCACAATTTTAATGCATACCAACATTAATTATATCTGCACGATAATTTCACGGACTTAAGCGAGTATTATATAATACGTACCAGTAGTATATCCTTTGTCCCACCGGCCCGGTTCACTTTACAGCGCAAGTCCTGTGCATTCCCTATCTGCAGTAATCTGCTCTAAGTTCTAAGCTGTTTAGGGAGTTTAGCTGAGCGGGCTCTCTTACGAAACTCATTAGGCTATGAAAATGTACCACGCAGGAATTTAGACACGCTTACTACTTGTTTTAGCTAATCGGATCCGTGTAATGTACCAACTACACGATGAAAGTTGAATACGGGTTGTGTTGAGGTACACCATTTGTGTACTGTGTAAATAAATTCAAAATCGTAAGGAACTTACGAATTAGAATATTTAGAACTATTGAAAAAAATATGATTTATGATTAAATCCCATATAGAATTCATCTTCTGAGAGGGCTTCCTATTTGTACTTAGCGAATAAATTTCCTCAAATACGTACTTTATTTGTTCTTCTTTAAATTGCATAAGGAACCATGTAAACCCATGGTGTAAGAGTTGTACAATTTTAAACAGAATTAAAAACCGGGTTAGGTGTCGTAGAAATATGATAATTCAATTTTTTTATGACGACCCGCATGGCGAAACGGTAACTATCGTTTACTATGCCAATCTCACATGTAATGAGTTCCTGATTTGATCCGGGGCCAGGCAGATAATTGAATAATTAAGAGAATTAATTAAGATTTGCGATTTTGGTCGTGGTTCTTGTATTTTTTTCTTTTTAAGTATCTACGACAAAACAAAAATCTTAGTATGGCATAAGAAAAGCGTCTCTTTTTTCAATTAATCAAATCATATTTAAAAGTTATATCGATATTGTATATTTACAGCTATGATTATACAAGCTCCCAAATCTACTATAAACTTCTTCACCAAGTATCATCATCTTCAACTTGGGCCTGTGCGTTACAAATCAAAATGTGGTACATTGGTCGAAAAGCTGTTATAGTACGGCCCTGGAACTTATTATTTATCGAATGAAATAGTGCACATAACGCTGGATAACAACAATTGAATATTTTAAAACTTCCAGCAAATAGGTGTTCATAAAAATGCAAAGCCGCCATGTTAAATCATACACTCACGTTTATTACCAGTAGCGGAAGTGGTATCGTGTAGGCTGTACTGCGGAGGCTTCGTAGGCAAATGTTTCGAAGGCCATAAATCGCGACCGGAAGCCCGGCCGACGGTAGGTGGGTAATGAATCATAGGCCGATGTCTTATGCCTCGTTTTAACTTAACGCCTTCAA
>DWNY01000564.1:0-15694 GCA_018250635.1 Telegonus apastus | reverse complement strand
AGTGGTTCGTCCTTACAAATCTATTTTATGTAAATGGACTTATACGATTGAAATGTACACAATTTGGTTGAGACTGATATTTACTATTCAGTGGAAAAAGGGTAGGTACTTGGATTTTCTTCAAAAAGAGGTTTATATGTGTCTGTTGATATTAACAACTAGTAACTAGACACACCAGCTTGATAAATCGAGCGTAATATGCAACTATTGGACCTTTTGATATATATTTTTTTGGTCATTATTTTCCATAGCTTTTGTAACAACACTTTGTATTTGTAGTGTATCCGCAGCCTTCTCTGATGTAGGATCAATAAAACGTATTAAGCAGTTAGGCTCCTCATATCCATCTGTAGCTAGCAGCATAATAAAGGTGCCTGAATTTTATATTGTTTAAATGGTTGGAATATCTTTCGCGTCTTTTTTATATTCTATCTTTGCAGTTCTGTTAAGGTTCTCGACGTAATTCATTTGTTTCAATCCTCAAGACTTAAACATTATTTTTTTTGTAATCCCTATATAAGGCAGTATTATTTTTATTCAAATTAAAGTCAAAAATCTTATGTATTGCTCACAATAAGTGTAAGTTTTACTTTACTGACACACTAGTGCCTACTATTTCGACTACACCAAATGTTCAACGTTCGTTCATCTTAGGATAAGATCGATGGGGCTGCTTATTGCAGGTGGCAACTTGCATATCGTCGTTGCGCCTACCAAATTCTGTTACCTTACTAAATTATCCTTCTTATATTATTACCAAGTTCAGTTAGATCTATGTGCGTTTAAATGAAATCATTTTTGTGATATTTGCACTAAAAACTTCCTTTGTCGTTCATTGCTTAGCCGTTTTATTATTTTCCATGCTTGCAATACCTGACAAAAATCGCAAATGAAACTTGTTAGACGCAGCAACGATATAAGCAGTAAGTTTTGAATCCTTATGTGTATGTTATACAGTGGAGAAGACATACGACATTAAATGGATGCAAAAAGGGACTTCCGGCCATGCTTGACCATGCCTCAATTGGATTCTTGTATGTATCTATTGACGATTTGCTGAATGTCGCCAAAATACTGCAAATAACTTGTCAGTTCCCAAGGGGTATAAAAAATTGAAACAAAAGTTTTCTTTGAATAGATATGTATGTCAACAAACTTATATTCAATTCAATCGAATATTAATACTTACATATCAATTGGTATTTAAGTATAATTTGAAACCTTGCTATGGATAGCTATAGCTATAGAAATAGCGAAGATGCTGTACACATTTAATTTTAAATAATATGTGCTCAGTGTGCGAGTCTTCGCTATTTTCATTTCACTATAATTTTCATCGAATAACAAGTATATCCTAGCTTCCGGTGCTTTTATGAGCGTGTCATCCGCATCATTTTCTACAAATAAATCTAATTAAAACTTTTTTTTTCATGTAACATTGTAATACCATACCGTATGTTCTTCTCTACTTGTATTACGATAGATATACGTTTTGTACTCAACCTGCGACACGCCTGACACTTATCTATTAAGGGCTTGTGACTATGTAGCATTTAAACTTGTACATTGTAAAAAGACGCAAAGCTATTTTTTATAATATTGAAATTTATGTTTTCTATTATATGTTAATCCGGCGTGAAGCCACTAACGGAATAATGTTATCATGTACCACCTGTAAAACTATGTTGACTAAATAAATGATTATTAATTTATTTTTACTCTTTGTATTGTCTTTGTGCCCTATTTTCACTTTCATGTTACATCACCAAGACATTCTTTTCATGCATTACATGTATTAGCCCCCATGATTAGGCCCCAGGGAAATTAAATTCTTTTTTCTAACTGTTTTTTGTATATAAGACCTGTATAACACTTGGAGGAAAGTAATTTGAAATACTTAATATCAGATGTAAATGAAACGATTGTGGAGAGTGAATGTTTTATTTTACATTTTTAAAATTTCTTCAACTTAAATGACAAATAAACAAAAATAACAAAAGACATGTCACATTATCACAACGAAATCTATCATAAGTTCCTTCAAACTATAACCATAAATATCTATATTTTAATTTGTAATCAATATACAATGTTATTATCAAATAGTTAATTTTTAATTTTGTTAACACAAACTTTAGCTTAATTAAGAAAATTGTCAGGTCGGTGCTCTTTACTGTTACATATAATTCCTTGGAATGCGGTACACAATGTCGATATTTTAAAATGCAAATAATCACTTGTACGAAGAAGTAGCTAGAACACCCGGCTGGGAATAAAAACTGCAAATATGATTGTTATTTCCCTACTTACACAATATGTGGGTAGTATCTATGTATGTCTAAAATGGGTAGTTATGACAAATTCAAATGAAATCCATTTAAAAAATAGGAATAAAATAGGAAATACGTAAGTATAATGAGCTTTTAAGACTACTTTTAATTGAATTGTTTATGTGTGATGAATTAATCTACAGTGTTCTTTGCCCTAAAATACATTTCTGTATTACAAAAAACGGCTCAATTTTAAAAGCATGAAAATGGAAATAACTTCTAGCCATACAGTATCTTTGGCTTGGCCATAAGACAACCACACTTGTAATAAAAGAACGATACAAATAGTATACTGTACATTGTTAGATCATAAATATCTAAGTCTTTAAGTTTTAACTATTTACTTTTCTTAAATGATAAGACTCATCACCAAAAAAGTAGATCATGGTTAATGGAGAATATATCCGTAATACTACTTACCATATTGGTAAAAGTTAACTTAAAGTTATACATCGATACATCTTTCAGTAAAAATAAAACATAATCAACCAACGCGATATATTTATAGCCAGACACTTATTAAAATCATTTGTTAAAGATCCTAATACCCAAAAAATATCGCAACCTCTGAAATGAATTCTATAAAATTGGTACAATGATACAAATATAATCGTTATTGTTTATATATAAGGACTTAAATCTAATTTCTAAATTATATGTTCAAGTCTGGTTCAAGTACATTAAACAAACAAAAAAGGACTTTTTTTCTCCTAATAGTATTATATCGCAACTGACTACTTTTATATTTTTGTAATGGAACTATAATGCAATATGGCAGCCTAATAGCCGGCAAAACATTCAATATTTACACGTGATTATTAGTATTAAAATAATAATTATCATAAGTAAAAATCAAGTAACCCTAAATTATAAAATTACACATTTTGCACTTTTGCATACCATTGTCCGTAATCTTGATTTGAAAGTAATTATTTTATCAAAATAATAATAAATCAGACATGCAATATAATTATAAAAAGAACACGCTTGTTTTTTTCCAAAAGAAATTAAGATTATATAACTTTAAATCTACGATAAAATAAATGCACGCAAATAATAAGTTACACACGATCATACGGACTTACAAATCAGGCGACACATTGGTTATTTATTTAACTTCAAACACTTTTAAAGAGTTGTTTACAAATCTCCTTGTAGGCGGCAGTGACTTACCATCAGTTGGACTGCGTACTTGCCACTTCAATGTTATAAAAAATAGACTATATCCTCTGGCAATAGTCCAATATAATTTTTTGCTGAAAATGTGTCATTTTTATATACAATATTTGCTATTAGATACGCTAACAAATCTATATGTTGTAACTCAGTCGAGTGGTGATTGTCAAGGCATTATGGCAGTTCATGTTTACTTCATGCTACGTTTATATTTTATATGACAAAGATAAGGGGGTTTAGTTATAAGATTGTAGGTAGCAAAGCAAACCAAGAATGAAAATGTGTTGGCGAAAAAGCACTTACCCGAGGGCATTCAGACATAGTCCTCAGGAAACTACTACTGATGCTGATTGAAGTAACGGCGATATGTTTTCCATAATGCGTTTGACATAAATGGCACTGTCACTGGGAATTTAACATTTATCACATTTTGCTACACGATTTATATAATTTCTAACCCGTTGTCTTAGATGAACGACAAACGCGGCAATGCGACGCCATTCGACGCGACGCGAAAACATCAAATAGTCGTTGCATGCATTTGCGGCCTACGTTGTCGCCTTAATCAGTCTGCGACGAAGTATTGGTCGCATTGTGTCGCATAACATCGCGTCGCGTCCCGTCGCTTACCTAGAACGCCGGGTAACTTTCAAGTAACAGCCTTTTTACTCTTGCGCTAAACGAACTTGCATAGAATTTCCGCTTAAAGTAATGAATGTTTCACATAAAAGCTATTTACGAAACTGACTTTTTCTTTTAATTTATTTATTAAAAGTAATCAGCATAAGACTTATCGCTATCTTAAGCACTAAGTTTTATTACACCACATGTAACGCCTCTGACACTTAGTTCGAGCCATGACTTAATTAAGAAAAACATGTTTATCTCTTAATATAACCAACATCTTTTTATTCCATACTAAATTATTAATATTTTTACATAATTACTTGTCATTGGCAAAAGTTCAATGTGCTAGTTAAATATAATCTTGATAATTTAAAGCTATTCTGAACCTATCCGTGACAGCATGATAAAAATTTACATAAAACTTAAAAAAAATCCTATTCAAAATAGTGGAGTTACAATAAAATTAAAATCATAGTCTAACAATTTATCATACATTTACTACGAGGTAAGTTATCCTAAACGTTTGGTAAAACAATTTTCCTGTCCAATAATATGATATAAATATTTTTAACATCCTCGGCACCCAGCCCACCTAAGAATAATTCCTAATGACATATAAATTATTTGTGGTTCATAAATCATTCTCTCACACACAAAAACTAGTAGCTAATTGCACCAATTAGTCCTCAATAGTAATAACGGTTACAATATCATCTTGCAAACCCACAGAATCTTCATCAACCAAGTCCACTACGTCGTCGTCATCCTGTTGTTTGGAGGTGCCCGGGTTTTCCTCCTTCTGGTACAAAGAGAGCACATCGGATATAATAGGCGCGTGCACCATTGAATGCAAATTACCTTCGACTTCATCCACAGAATGTTGACTTTCATTTTCATCGTCGATCGTCAATTGACTGCTCTCGTCGTAAAAAATAGGCTTGCTTTCCTCATGATCTTGATCTTCGTCCAGTACGTCCGGCACGTCCGGTTCTTCCTCGTCTTCGTCGTCGGTATAACCGTAATACTTTTCGTCGTCTTTCTCATCCTTGGGAACGAACGAGTTTATAAGCGCTGGCAGGTCGGCGTCGCTAGTGAACACTTTTGAAGGATCCGAGTCCTCTTTATCGCACTCGTGTTTTGAGAACACCTTGAAAGACGTGAAATACTTGCGACACAGCTGGCACTGGTTCTGCAAGTGTGCGCGGTAGTGGTTGTGCAGGTTGGGGAAGTCCTCACCGCAGACCACGCACGTCTCCTCTTTCACCATGCCTCTGTAGTGGATCTTCTTCAGGCTCTTGTGCACAGACTTCATGTGCCTCGTGAATGGACCATATTTAACGAATTTCTCATCGCACATTCGACATTTTATGGGTTTCTTGTTGTACTTTCTACTCCGATGAGAGAACGCGTGGATGTTGAATGCATCCATGGTTTTGAATTTCAAGTCACAAAACCGGCAAGATATAGAACCGGAGCTTTTATGAATGTGATCGTGCATGCGCTTCGAACTCTTCTTGGTCATGGGTTTGAAGCAGAAGCGGCACTCCTCGTACTTCGGGACGTGGTCGCTGCCCGGGTTCACATTCCCCTCGTCTTCAGACTCAATAGCGCAAAGATGATTGTCAAAGTCGGCGCGAGAATTAAAGTATTCGTTGCATTTTTTACATTTGTTTTCTTCGTGGTAATCGAGATGTCTATGAAGGTTGAAGAATATTTTATTGCAAATAGGACATTTCTCTTCAATAGATTCCTTGGGCAATATAATCCACTCCTTCTCGTCATTATGGACATCCCTCATGTGATAAATCATTTCTCTAAACGCCACAAACGTTTCGTCGCAATGCTCACACTTTGTCGGATTGTCGACGTTCAATTGTGCAAAGTGGTGGTTTTTATGTTTACGATAGGCAGTCATGGTGTTAAACTTCCTAGGACAGTAAATGCATCCAAAATAGCCTACAGTCCGATGATAAATCTTATGCGTATTGAGCGCGTATTCATTCTCAAATACTCTAAAGCAATAATCGCACACAAATTCCTTTTTGGCCTCCGAGGCTTCCTTGAACACCTTGATCCCATGTTGAGTTCGCAAGTGACAATCCAATTTCACTTGCAAATGGAAAGCCTTGTAACATATTTGACACTTTATCTTCCTCGGATATATTTCTGTGTTTCCCAATAGCTTTTTCTTTTCGCAACTAAACGTTAAATGGCCTTCCAAGAATCTTAAAGAACTAAAGTAATCGAAACAATAGTTGCATCGCAACGAATTATGGTAATCTATGTGTCTCTCAAAGTTACCCTTGCTGGCGAGTATTTTGAGGCAGATGGAGCATTGGAACTCCTTCAAGGGACCATTCAAGGTTTGCGTAGTGCGCTCAGCGATCCAGGTTTCGTTGATACCGTGGACGTCGCGAAGATGATGATGCAGGTCATAGCCTCTGGTAAATTTTTCATCACATTGCGTGCAACTGAGAGGATTATCCACGTATTTTTGCGTCAAGTGACTTTTAATATGAAGATTGTGATTCTTCAGTGAGATAGTTTTCTTCCCGCAGAATTTACATTTAAAGAACTCCGGTTTCCGTAGATGCGCTTCTTCGTGGAATTGCAACCGCCGCTCGTCCAGGAAGACCTTGGCACACAGCTTGCACGAGTAGTAGATGGGTGGCGGCGCGTCTGGGTCTTCCTTGATCATCTTACTCTCCGGGTGCGTCCGTCGCAAGTGACGAATGAGTTTCACCACGTCCGGATAGTATCGCACGCAAATGGGGCATTTTACCTTACCCTTCCTCAATTTCTCGATCCGTTTCTTATGCGATTGATGATCAAAGTTGTGCCCTTTGACGTGCCGTCGGAAGTAATCTTCGTCGATGTAACCTTTGCCGCATATCGTGCATTTGTACGGCCCGTTCTCATCTTCAAAATGCAACCGTATGTGTAGCTCTAATCGCTTCTTGTTCGTGAACTGTAGGTTGCATAAGTGGCATTCGTGCCGATTACCGTACAGGGAGGTTTTGGACTTGTGCCAGATGATGTGATGTTTGAGGGAAGTTTCAGAGTCGCAAACTTTGTTGCAAATGTGGCAAGTGTGGGTTCCGTCGAATACCGTCCTGTCCACTGTGTGCGGCATCTCGGAGCCCACTATGGTGTTCTGGATGCTCTCGCCTCGCTTGTAATGTATCGCCATATGGGAGAGGTACACTTTTCGGTATTGGAACACCCGTTTACAGATCGAGCACTGGTAGTCTTTGGTTTTGAAACGAGTCTGCTTGTGGAAGTTCATGTGCGCCTGCGCGGCCCGCAGGTGCTTGCTCTTACGATTGCAAATAGAGCACGTGAGCAACTTGGGGTCCAAATTCGTATCATGGTAGTGGATTCGCATGTGCATTTTGTAATGGCATTGAAACCGGAATGTCTGCAAACAAAGAATGGCACATTCTTAAAAATACTGATGAAAGTAAATGTGTTAGGATATTATTAGACAAAGAACACTGAACAATATTGTAAAAGAAGATTAAACTTCTTCTTACCTCTTTGCAGACGAAACACTCATACTTCTTCTCTAGAACCTTACCCACATTTGTATGCCAGTTCACGTGTCTCTTGAGTGATGTCAATGTTGGCATCTGCTTGTTACAAATGGGGCAAGTGAAACCGCTGAGGTTAACCAGTGGCGCTCCATCCTGGGCGGAGACCTCACCAAAGCCGTTGTGACTCTGGATCGCGTCCAGGGGTTCCGCCTTTGTCACAACGACTTCACAAAAATCCGCCAGGTCCGGCGCCATCACGCCCTTCTTCGGCGTCGTCTGCTTTAGCCGGTGCACCAACTTTATGTGATTGGCCAGCGAGCTGCAGCTCTTGAATGTCTCCTCGCACTCCATGCAAGTGTATAAATTCCTAGGCTTTATATTCACAGATATATGCGTCTGGTTGTGTTCGTTTATTGCGCTCACTTTCATCTCGATATCACATATGAGACAGCGCACCGAGCAGTTCTTGAGGTTTATTTTCGCTCGCTTCGTCCCCGCTGTTATGGGATGCTTAGTTCGCTTGTGTTGTATTAGCAGCCGCTTGTATGAGAATTGTTTCTCGCAAATGTCGCAGGTATTATCGTCCCCTTCCTCTTGACTAGAATCTGACTCTGATTGTTGCATCACTTCAGTCAACAAATTACCCGATTCATCATGGCTCTTGTCAGGTGGTTCTGTTTTAACATTCATTTCTGTTTGTGAATGTTTCGCTATGTGTGAGTCTAAAGCTTTCTTGTATGTAAATTTCTTATCACATATTCCACATTTCAATGGTCCAGTTGTAACTTTCGTGTTACTGTATTCTGATTGTACTGATACTGAGTCATCAAGTGTACTCCCTCTGGAAATGAAATTAATTTAGCTTCAAAGCTTATATTTAAGTAACAAAAAATTAAAGTATATATATGTATTTCAAAATTAATTGCATACAAATATTATGTTTTTTTTTTTTTTTTACATAAAAACATGCATACAAAGGCTGTGATATGGCATGAAACACTACCTTGAATCTTCGTCATCAGGATCTTCCATGTTAGACATGTGAGCTGCTAGATGGGTCACCAGTTGGTCTTCAGAGGCCAATTTTTTCTTACAAATTCGACAGTCATTGCGTTTTGGAGTTTCCGTAGACACCGATACCACAGTTGGCCCTTGCATATAATGCGCTTTAATATGAAGGTAATACGACGCTTTCTTGATCAAAATTTTTTGACAAAGCGGACATTCGAAACTACCAGTGTACTTCCCTTTTATGCACGCATTAAAATGGGCATTGTGTGAATAGTAATCAGTGTATGGCTTTCGACAGTACATGCACGGTATAGTAATTATGCCGTTTTCTACTGGAGTGACTTTTACGGGCGTAACCTTTTCCTTTTTGGGTGCTGCAGCGTGTACTACTCGTAAATGCTTGGTCAAATTCTCAACGGTTTTGAAATTCGCGTTGCATATTTCACATTCGATCTTCATCGCACGAATTCCGTCTATCGGCTGTAATGATATCTTAAGCTCCTTCATGGGCTGTTTCATTATGCAAATATCATTATGTCGTTTCAGCATTATCTTCAATTTGAATTTCTTCCCACATTTGTCGCAAGTCAGTTTATTGTCGTCATCCGCCGCGTCGTCCACATTATTCGTAACTACTGTTTCATTTTCGCGTGCAACCTCCTGCTTTGCCTTGGCAGATGTATGCGTTCTCAGGTGATTTATTAAACCCCTTCTGCTATCAAAACTTTTACCACATTCCTTGCATTTGTGCTCTAAAAAATCATCAGAATCCGTTTCCGCGGATAATTGAGGGCTGTTGTATTCATAATCTGAATCCGTGTAATAGTTCGATTTAGCTCGCTTTTGACTTTTTCTGAGCTCCTGGATACGTTTAGTGGGGCCTGGTGTGATATCATGAGACTGACTACTTGTGGAGGCATTGTCTAAGCTCTCTCCACTTCTCTTACGATTGCGACTGGCTGAAGTGGCCTTTGTTTCTACTGATGATGAAGGTTTGTTGGATATGTCTGTGTGATTCGAAAAAGCCGAATCACTGCTTTGTCTATTCGGTGGAGGTGGAGTAATGCTGAACCCTACAAATAGAATATTTTGAAGTCTTAAGATTCATATATAACCTTCATAGAATGTTATGAAGTAACCATATAACTATTGACCATATATAAATTGAATATTGGTTAACCCACGAACCTGGTGGTGGAACATAGTTACGTCGAAGTTCTTCATCGGCTCTTTCACATTGTTGTTTGAAAATGTGTGCACTACTCAGCTTTTGGACACATTCCGAGCAGATTTTGTCAGGGAGACCGTCACCTTCGTAAACCTAGTCAATGAGATTTTTTTAATATTTATATCAAAGTGCAACTTCTAAAGCGTTATACTGGGGTACATATGGTATATTGAAGATATTTTCAATTTAGATTTTCTAAGTCATATAACATTTTTTCGCTCTGGTCTTAGCATTTATTTAAATTGATCTGTTCTCTATACAATGGCTATAAAAAATAATAAATTGTGTTCTTTGTTTTTTATAGTAACTACCGATGAAGTAGGGGTAGTTTATAAAGCCAAACCTTCAAAATCTGTAACTTTAATTTACCAAATAAACGACTTAAAACTATATTACAGAATCGTCATTGTACTTGTGAACTTTGATCCAATATTATATCCTATGTAATTAAGGTTAAGATTCTAAAGCTAGCCCATAAAGATAGACCGAACAAAAATTTAAAAAGAATGGTCTGGCATCATGAAATTAATTGCATTTATCTTGAAATTACAGCTGTGCATTTCAATTTTATTTATATGGATGAACAAACAACAAAGGATTCAATTATGTATAAATAGACATGAAAATAAATACAACAAAGAGCAACCAGAACGCATTTAGCGTCTAATTTCAAATTTTAAATTTGCCAAAATCATCAATGATGTATTCAGATTACATATACATGGACAAACATATCTTGTAGAATCAGATAATTACAAAAACAACATCACATCTAATGTAAGTGGAGCAGTTTTAATGTGTGTTATAATGTGCTATAATATGGCTATAATCAACGATTTCAAAAGCAATAACAGTATTACAATAATAGTGGAAGTTCTATGTGTAATAATGTAAAAGATTAAAAGGTACCCAATGACTGATTATAAACATTACCAAAATTTATATCCATGTCTGTAGGTGAACTGGTGAAAATTGGTAATTTTATATCTAAGTATGAAGATTATCTATTATGACAACAAGAATAAATATGCAATTATAACATCTGGTTTAGGAGCCAACAAACACAATGTTATGACCAAAAATTGATCTAAAAACATTATAATGAAAAATCACATAAATACATAATTTTTGGCTTTTCGTGCTGTCTATGAGCGTAAGTGAAATAAAATTATTTTTGTCATAACTGAAGATATTCTTGACATCTCTGTAGTATTAGTCTCTTACGAAAATTTTAGCTTGATAAATATGAATATTTATGCTTACAATGAAGCTATAGAACCAAACAATTTGAGAAACCTTATTAACAGTACGATTTATAAGTCTCAGAAACATAATACAGCTAGTACTATCTTAACTACTAGATGCGCCCCGCGGTTTCACTCGCGTTAAAAAAACACTATCTACATACCACCCAAGCTATGACCTTAAACCTATCCATGCCACTCAAACTAACTGAACCACTAATACCACTCAAACCACTTGAACTCCTCAAAACCACCCATACCACCCAAACCACCTAAGGAAATGCAACCTATCCAAACTATCCAAGCCACCCAAACTATCTGAAGCACTCATATCACTCAAACCACCCTAATTCCTCAAAACCATCTAAACAGCCCAAAACCACCCATACCACCCAAAACAACGCAACTCATTCGAACTATCCACGCCACACAAACTATGTTCACTACTCATACCACTCAAACCACAGTAACTCCTCAAAACCACCCAAAACCACCCATACTACCCAAACCACTCAAACCACCAAAACCATCCAAAACTACCCAACCCATCCAAATTATCCAAGCCACCCAAACTAACCCAAGCTAACTATCTACAAAATTAAGCATTAGTCGCAGTCGGTAGATGGATGGGTGACCGCTAGTGGCATAATTTAATGCAAACTTCCATGCATTGGAGGGCACGTTAAACCATAAATTCATTTTATAAATTCAAATTCAAATGTATAGGGCTTTCTATAAAGAAACACCCCACAGGAACCGCACATATTTTCAGGATCAAAAAGACACCATACTAACAGACAATGATACTAACATACATATGCATGTACATTCCCATCTATTCTCATCTATATAATATAGTAGGCTCCGTGAAGAACAAAAATAAATGTATCCCACAGGAACAATGCATTTTTCCGGGATAAAAAGTAGCCTATATGTTATTCCAGATAACAATCCATCTCTGTACAAAATTTCATCCAAATCCGTCGAGCCATTCTGAAGTTATAAAGTAACAAACATCCATCCATCCATCCTCACAAACTTTCAGCTTTATAATATTAGTAAGATAATAGTTGAATGAATGCCCTAAGTGAAATTAATCTAAGAATGTGAAGTTATTGTTGAATAACAACTGGAAGAGAAGATAAAAACCAAAGCAGTGGAGAACATGAGACAAATGACAGAACACGAAATATATCTAACATCTGAAAATGTTATTGGGAAGTAGATACAACTATTCCATTGCAAGAAATTGTTCACAATAAGGTAAGCTTCTTTCATAATAAGGCATAGAGTTATAAACAATCTCATAGACCTCTGAGTGTTAGTTGTTATCATTGTTAGATGTTGACTCATTGCGATAATCATATGCTAATTCTTGACCACCAACTTGTTATGAAATTATTATATCTTCAAGATGAAAAATTTCATAGATGAAACATCATATTCATGCAGGTCAATATGAAACAAACATTGCAATTATAAGGCACCTACTAGCTTTTACCTGTGACTGCTCTTGCATTTATGTGTATATGTAAAATGCAAATGAAAATGAATTAATAGCTTTGTTCTTTGTAGATATAATGTTATTTTTATCCCTCGGGAGTAGTATCCTTTTTCAGGGTGAAATATACTCATGCTGAGTATACTCTTTTTACACCTCTTGCAATAAGTGTACAAAATTTCATGATTAGTTAAGTAGTCAAGGCAAACAAACAAACAAACAAACTCACAACAACATTTATAATAGTTAGGAATATGAGAATAATGGCTAAAAGATTGCTTTTATATTAACAGTTAATATTAATAATTTATTTGTATTAATTTAAATCAATCAAAAGTATCTATTGTCATATGTAATTAGTTCAAATAAATGGATTTAACAAATGAAGATGTCATATATGACCACCATGACAAACATTGTTGTAAAGTAACTCAATTATGATGATGACATAGGTGGACACTATTTCATAAGCAAAATGTCTTGATATAAGATATCTATTAGTAATAAGGCTGAAGAGTTACAATTGATTCTTGTAAAACAAACTAAATATCTCTACAATCATAGATAAGATATTATTTAGAATAACATCATTTGGAAACTTAATTAACTTAAGTAAACTTGTTATTGATAAATGAGAATTAAAAAAGATTACAATTAAGTAACAAAACCTAACATTACTGGAAATTCAATTCATAATAGTTAAGTTTAACTAAAACCAAAATAAGTAGATTGATTTAAATTACTATTCTCAAATGAAGTCGATAAACATAACAACAAAAACACAAACATATGACATATAACATCTTGGTAACAACAAAAGTACTGCTGAATATACTTATCAAATTTACCAAAATTGACAAAACAGCCGAAAAACTGGATTTGTAAGGTGATTTAGGCAGCACTCAGTTCAAATATCGAATCTTCGATGAAAAGAATGAAGTGCAAAATTGTAAATTTGCGCGAGACATTTCGATCGACAGCGAGGTACAAACAAGTAACTGAGAAAGTTGATATGTCGGCTTCGTATTTCAACACTGTAAGCAGTAAAACAAGCGCTCCGTATACTTACTTTCACCCTGGTGCACTCCATAACCATTTCGGCGAGTTGCAAGTTGTTGTCCATCGTGAAGATGGAGTAGAAATCTCCAAGCTTGAGACAAAGTCTGCATTTTCCCAGCTTGAGTGCCATATTGATTTGATCTTATAGAACTTCATATCACTCGAACATCACATCTGACTGAAAATAATGCTTCAGTTTTATCTCAAGTATACAATTCTACTGTGATACGACTGATTTCCGAAAGAATTCCGAATATTTTGAACGCGACCGCAGTAAGCGATTAGAAGCCAGTGATAAGAAATACCTTGCAGAGCAAACTCACAACCGGCATACTCCATCACGTAAATTAAGTTGGGTTGCCACACTTTCGGCCAGTAGATCAAATTTGCCAATTACATACCAAATTTTGGGGAGGTTTTACCCAACTCAACTCAGTAGTAAGAGAGACGTGTACACCTATAAAACCACAATCATGTATTTTTCCCGCGAAAGAGAGGGTTTTCCCTTCCATAATTTTTATTGTGTGAAGGTTGCCATGAACTATCATAAAAACAAATACAGAATCACTATTTAAAGGTGGTAGAGCCCTTTGTAGTTCGACTCCGGCGGCACCATCGCCACACCTATTTCCGCCTAGTAACAGCAGTGTTAAGGGGTGCTGTGTTCTGGTTTGAGGGTGTGGTACGAGAGATACACTTATTCAAGGCGTTCCAACTTAGTCCTCAGGGTAGCAACGCATCTGTGGCCGACCTCAGATAGGACTGAGATTTTATATGGGGTTAATTAAAGATGTCCATGGACGGCAGTGGCTCCTTAACATCAAGTAGGCTGCATGTTCGTTTGCTGCTTATATAACATAAAAACCACTAGGCGCACATCAAACTAGGAACTCATTGCGTGTCAGACCTTATCGCTTCCCTAAGCTCCACCAAGATGTTTGTCACATACACCTACTATATGACTATAACAAGTTTGCGACTATTGTAAGTTTTCAATCACGAAGCTAAGATATATAAGCTAGACAATAAGACAAGAATCATTATAATAAACCGACCGATAAAATAATTGAGAATATTATTTGTTGGATAAATCTATATTGTCTTCTTAGATATAGGGGTACGTAGTTATAAGCGTTTTGTGATTTAAAAATGTGTTATATGATAACTGGGTAGCAAAAAAATAGGGAAGAACAAACGACGTCACAGAACCTATCTCTGATTATATACTCTCTAGATCGAGGGTTACTTAAAAAAGGTGTCATAAAAAATAGTCACTATATGTTAGCCTGTAAATCGCTAACGTTTATAATATAAAACTTTATTGTTCAATCAAAATAGCGTAATGGAAGCATATGACAAAGCCGACTTTAAGCTGGTTGTGTGCTTATATTTCTTGGACGTTTTTCGTTTATCACTGACAGCGTAACGGTCTATGTAGATAGTATATAATCAAAAGTATTATAGGCTATGTTACCATCACATTAGGTAAATATCTGCATATATGTTACATAAACAGGCTTTTTATTTTATAAATATTTGTTAATTAATTTCCTCGTTTTTACACTTAGCACTTCAAAAATGGTGTTGATCTTGTGGTTTCTGGCGTTTTTTGCGTCGCTTATTATCCCTGTCATTTTTGAAATATTTCTAGTGTGTACAGTAATATCCCGCAATATTGTTGTTCAGCGTCATATTGTGTAATTTGTCCCTGACAGTGAATCCATTATTTAAAGAACAAGGATTCAATACCATATACAGTTATGCACCATCAACTAAAATATATTAGGTAACGTCATATGTTACCTTACCTGTAATATTTCTAATCTTCTCTTTACTGGATCCATATCATCATCTTCCTTATGAAACCATTTTATCATCGTAATCTTCCACATTAATGTTCATAGAGATATAAGAAATAATTGGATATAAAAAAATATTCTCAAACTTTAGTCCTAGAACATACTGTATTTCACATTAAAATTTCT